>VMDO01013157.1:0-59343 GCA_007922755.1 Pedetes capensis | reverse complement strand
TATGGTCTCAATGTCTGTGTGCCTCTTTTGTGAACACAAACTATTAGAGATGCCACTGGGAAGTTACAGCTTAGGTTTACTTGTATAGACCACTTGTAATGATCAACATTGAGAAATGGTCTATTTCTTGTATTGAATCATTTTAAGAAATTTATCACTTCATGAGAATGTAAGTAAATAGATCAGACTTTCAAATATACTGTGTGCACAAATCTAAGGTCCAGATTTTACTGAGACAAGATTCTCCCTCCCCTGACCCAAAGCATCCTGTAAAGAAATAATTTCATATGTATGTCAAAGTTCCAGCTGTCCTAACTATCCTAAACAAATCTTGTTATTAGGTGCTGTCGGTGACTCTCATAGGGTTTCAAGGGCTGATTGTTTTGGGAGTGGGCTGCCACATCCTTCTCCCATTTTTGTGGTGCTGGGGATGGAACTCCGGGCCTCAGAGAGCGTACAGCAGCACTGTACCAAATGAGCTAAACCCCAGTCCTAAACAAATCTTACAGCCTGAAATTATGTGAATACATTCCATGTGTTGTGAAAGCTATGGCTTTCATCCTTTAATTTTTATTTAAATGAAGGGGGAGGGGGTGAACCACCTACAACGCACTTTCCTAAAATGACTGTCATTATTAGGTATGCATTATTCTTAGGTATAATTTTATTATCATGATGGTATTTGGCAAAGAAATAAGGATGTGTTCTTTCATGCAGTTGATGAAGACATTTATTTTGGGAATCTTGATTTTTTTTCCCCCATTATTGGTAATTACTGCTACTTTGGTTACAGTTATTTCACAAAAATTTATTTTTGTGAGTTTTTATATCTCAGATATGTTTTACATGAAATAAGAGACATACATCAATCTACTATGTTATAAATTGAGGAAATGAAGTGATTATATGTAGGGAAATATATAAAGTTTATTTTACCCTTTTCATTACTGCTATGTATATGCACAAATAAAAAGTAATTTGCTCTACTAAAAACATCAATTTGTTGAAACAAAATGAAGCTTTTCTTTACCAAATGCATTATCCTTTTTTTGTAAATTTGATTCCCCCCCCAAAAGGTCTGTTGTGTACTCAAAATATATTTGACTGAGTTCTCTAAGTGAATATCATTGACATGGAAAGCAGATGCTGAAATGGAATTTCCCCCTCTTGCATTTCAGATTATGTCATTGTGTCAGTTAGCTTTTCATTATTTTGACAAATACTGGAGAGAAACAATTTGAAAGGAGGAAAGATTTAGTTTAGCTCATGGTTTCAGATGTTTGTGTTCATGGTTAGCTGGATCCATTGCTTTGAGTCTGAAGTAAGGCAGAATATTATGGTGGTGGGAACATGTGGCAGAGACTCCTCAGTTCATGGCAGCCAGGAAGCACAGAGAGAATATGGCTGTGCTACAATACTTCTTTTTTCTCCTTTTAGTCCATCTAGGTCTTCAGCCTGTGGGACAGTGCCACCACAATCAGGGCAGGTCCTCCCTGCTTAATCTTCTCTGGAAGTGCCCTCAGCAGTATACCCAGAGGTGTGCTTTATTAATCTCCTGGTTGTTTTTAAGTCCAATCACGTTGACTGTCAAAATTAACCATCCACAAGCTCACTCATTGTCAGCTGGGTACCCAAACATATCTCCTTAAACCACAACATTCCATCTGTGGCCCTAAAGTACCTCATGTTCATCTCATTATGCAAAATGCATTCAGTCCCTCTCCATGAGTCCCAGTAGTCTTAATAATTCCAATCTCATTCAAAAGTCAAAGTTCAGCATCTCTGAGACTCAAGGCAAACTCTTGTTTGTGATTCCCTATAAAAATTCAAAAGTAAGGTATACACTTCGAATAGAAAATGTAAGAGTAAGCATTTCCGTTCCAGAAAGGAAAATAGTAGGGAAGAATTTGACCAAAGCCAAGCAGGACAAGCATTAAATCCTGTTGTTGTATGCCTGGCATATGGGGCATGTGGTGGTGGGATATGAGCTCCAAAGCAGGGCTTGAGCAGCCCTGCCTCTCTAGCCTTGCTGGGTGAAGCCCACATCGCCTCTCTTGGGATGGCTCTGCCAACTGCCCAAAGCTTACCTGAACGGATGTTCCATGATCATGACATCTCTAACTTTCTGGGGTCTCTCTTGCATCTTTGGCTTCACTCTCAAAGCTTCATACATACCATTTTAGGGGCTGCCTGCAAGGATCCTGACACTGTCACATATTGCCTCACCGCTAGGCCTGCCTTTGTAATCTGAGTGAACCCTCCAGGTTCCTGAAACTCTCGCATTCTGTCTGCTTGCAAAAGCAGCATCGCCTGGATGATGCCAGGGTCAGCCACCCAGTTTGAGCAACACCCCAGCTCCCTTGAACCAAGGCTACAGTGCACACTGGGTGCCTGAATGGTGATTTTGGGTAAACACTTTGATGGGCAGCCCTGTGGAAGCAGGGAACCCTGATACTCTCTTCTCAAAACAAAGTCTTTCAAATGAGTTAAAACCGTTATACTCTGGAGTTTGCTGTGGGAGGAATCCAGTCAATTTCTGAGATGCTCTCAAGGTATCTTTCCTATTCTAGTGCAAAGCTTTTGGCTTTTTAATGGCCCTAATCTCTTTAAAGGCTGGGATTTAGCTCAGTTGATAGAGCACTGCGCTGCAGTCTCTGAGGTCCCGAGTTCAGTTCCCAGCACCGCAAAAATGGGAGAAGGGCCTGACAATCCACTCCCAAGGCAATCCCAAAACAGTCAGCCATTGAAAACCCTATGAGGGTAGCTATGAGTCCGATACCGACTCGATGGCACCTGACAACAACAGCAACAACAACAATCTCTTTTAAGATTGGAGAAGGACATCATGCTTGGGAGAATTGCAGGTCATCCAAAAAAGGAAGACTCTCAACTAGATGGATTGTCAAGTGGCTGCAACAATGGGTTTAAACATACAAAAGATCCGTACGCATGGCACAATGTCAAGGAGTGTTTCTTTCTGTTGTACATAGAGTTGGTATGAGTTGTACCTGACTTGATGGCACCTGACAACAACAGCCTCTTTAACAGCCACATTTTCTTTGGTCTCAGCTTTAAATGTACTCCTTTTGTGGGCAAGCTGCAAGTTTTTCAGATCTTTCTGCTTTGCTATTTCCTCTTAGGTTTCACTATAAATCTGGCTAAAAGCAACCAGCAAAACCCATACCACAGCCAGAATAATGAGCTGCCTTGACATTTTGTCTGCCAAATTAATGAATCTGTCATCTTTAAACTGAGTCTCCCACAGAGTCTTAGGGCATGGACAAAATGTAGACAGGTTTTTTTGCAAGAATATAACATGAGTGGCCTCTAGTTCAATTCCCAATAGAGTCCTCATTCTCTTCTGAATGATCCACATCTTTATTCTTCATATTCCTCTCATCAGTCTCTTCTTATGAGCTCCCACCAGCATCCCCCATTAGGCTACGCTTGAGGCATTGTAGAGCTTCTCTGATCTGCATGTCCAAACTTTCCCCAAATCCTCCCACAAACCAGATCCACAGACAGGTATAATCATAGCAAGGACCCTGTTTTTTGGGTACCAATTTCTCTGTTATCAAACTTCCATCACTGACAAAATAACTGGCATTAACAACTTAAGGAGGGAAAGATTGATTTTGGTTGATGTTTTTAGAGATTTGAGTCCATGATTGATGGAATCCATTGCCATGGGCCTAAGGTGAGGCAGAATATCATGGTAATGGAAGTGTGTGGCAGAGGCTTTTCCCCTTATGGTGGTCAGGAAGCAGAGAGAGAGAATGCCCATGCTATTGGGTTTTCTTCTTTTTCATCTTTTATTCTATGTAGTTTCTCAGCCTATGGGATGATCCCACCCATATTCAGGGAAGGTCCTCCCCACTTAATTAATCTTCTCTGGAAATGGCCTAACAGATATACCCACAGATGTGCTTTACTAGTCTTCTAGATGTTTCTCAGTCCAATCAAGTTGACAGTCAAAATTAACCATCAGAATCAACTAAAGTGAGGTTTTGTTGTGTGTATAGCACTGTGCTGTACCTTTCTTGAATACAGAAGATTGAAAGGTCAGTCAGTCAGTCAGTCAGCATGGTTATCATTAAAAATACCTGGCTCACCTCCTGTGTACCCTCCTCTCCCCCTGAGTGTTAGGATGGGAAGATGAATATGCCTGACCTCAGTGAGCTGGCGACTTACTCTCCTTCCTTATGAGAGCTACATGAACTGTGGATTAGAGTGGCTCCAAACCAAAAGACATACAGGACACAGGACAAGTTAAAACTTTAAGAAAGTGACTCAGCTTGCTGCAGAGCCACATTTTGGCCTCTAGTTTTGTTTTCTAAAAACTGCAAAGTTCTCTTGCAGAAAAATTCTAGTACAACTTATATTTTTATATCTTTCCTGATAGTAAATTACTTTGTACTAAAAATGAAAAATTCCAAAGCATAGACTGTTTCTGAAAGCCACTAAGTTAATTCCACCCTGTCTTTCATATCTGGCCATCACAATTTCCTACCCCAATACTGAATTTACTCCATAAGAAATCTCATTTAAGGTTTCCACAATTAAAGCCTTCAAAAGAGGTACAGTAGAACATTGAAGGGTAAGAGTTAGAAGTCAGGTATATCCATCTTGGTTTCTACTATGTCTGCAATAGTTCTTTCCACTTGGTGGAAATTGTGAGCACTTTATTCTACGTCTTATGTGTGTATCACTCATTCATTCATTCATTGTTTATTGAGTTACATGGACTAGGAGGAGGCAGTTGTTCAAACAGAATAAGGAAACACTGCCTTGTTTAAAATCAAGAAAGGTGTGTGTCAGGGCTGTGTCCTTTCACCATACCTTTTCAGTCTCTATGCTGAGCAAACAATCAAAGAAGCTAGACTTTATGAAGAAGAACATGGCATCATGATCAGAGGAAGACTTTAACAACCTGCATCATGCAGATGACCCAACTCTGCTTTACTGAAAGTGAAAAGGATTTGAAGCATTTACTGATGAAGATCAAAGAGCACAGCCTTCCATATGGGTTGTGCCTCAACATCAACACAACACAAATCCTTACAACTGGGTCAGTAAACAACTTCATGATAAATGGAGAAACGATTGAAGTTGTCCAAGATTTTGCTTTACTTGGTTCTACAATCAACACCTGTGGAAGCAATATTCAAGAAATCAAAAGATTCATTGCATTGGGAAAAGCTGTCTCAAAAGACCTCTTTTAAAGTGTTGGAAAGTAAAGATGTCACATTAAAGACAAAGGTGTACCTGACTTATGCTATTTTTAGTGGAAGGAGAGTAACTCACCAGCTCACTGAGGTCAGGCATATTCATTTCCCCATCCTAACACTCAATGGGAGGAGAGGGTACACAGGAGGTGCACCAGGTATTTTTAATGATAACCATGCTGACTGACTGACTGACCTTTCAATCTTCCGTATTTGAGAAAGGTACCGCACAGTGCTATACACACAACAAAACCTCACTTTAGTTGATTCTGATGGTTAATTTTGACTGTCAACTTCAGGTATTTTTAGTGGCATCGTGGTTGTGAAAGCTGGACATTGAATAAGGGAGGCAGTAGAAGACTTGATGCTTTTGAATTATGGTGCTGGAGATGAATATTAAATATATCATGGAGTGCAAAAAGAACCAATAGAACTGTCCTAGAAGTGCATCCGGAGTACTTTTCAGAAGCAAGAATGGCTAGACTGTCTGACATATTTTGGACATGTTGTCAGGAGGGGCCAATCCCTAGAGAAGGACATCATGTTTGGGAGAGTGGCAGGTCAACAAAAAAAAAGGGAAAACCTTCAGTTAGGCGCACAATGTCTACAACAATGGGCTTAAATATAAAAAAGATCATGTGCCTGGCACCGAATTGGGAAGTATTTCATTCTTTTGTACATAGGGTCCTTATGAGTCAGACCTGACTGGATGGCACCTAACAACTGCTCTGAAGGACCTGTGGCTTGAAGTACAAAGAATAATAAGACTACATTTTTGTTCTCTACTCCAGTGTCTGTTTCTTCCTTCCAAGCTCTATCAACCCACGTGTCTGCCTTTTTGCTTGGTCTTGTTCCTATCACTGTTTTCCTATGAAGTTGTTCTTTCCTTTGAAATTATCCCTTGGGGCACGCCTGCTGTGTCCTTGTCCTTGCCCTTGCTGTTGGCCCCTGACTCCTGGTTGACATACTATCCACACGTCTACCCTGTGGCATGGTGCCTGCTACCTACTTCGATTCCCTTTCTGGGGCCCTGTAGAATAAGCTGCTGCTCAATGTCATTGCTTGCAGAAACAGCATTATATCCTCATGGAAGTGGAAGCCATAGAGTCCATGGGGCCCAGAGATGATTCCACAGCATGACATTTTTGACCTCTCAGTTGCTATAGAGAAATAGATGTGTCCGCTGGTAAAATTAGGAAAGTACATGGACAGATCACAAGCTAGCAAGGTCCCTAGGGACTCTTCGCAATTCTGTGGAAAGCACTTGGTTGTTGGTCTGAAAGGAGAAATGAAGAGTTAGAAAGATTACAGATTTTTAAAATTTTCTATTAAGATGCCGAGACATTGGGAGACTCTGCAGATACGTGTGCTAAAGGGGAGTGGGAGAGAGTTGCCACCTCTACATTTGTTTGCATCTCTCTCCTTCATGCCTTCACTTTAATTCAGTCTTCCTCATCTGCATTTTTGTTTCTTTTGTATTTTTCCCTTTTAGCCACCAGAGCAGTCTTTCTGATTGAAATATGACTGTCCTTTTTGCCTAAAGTCTTCTGGTGATTTTCCCTTGCCCTGGCAAGGTCTACACATCCCCCATGGTCTGGCTTCTGCTTCTCGAATGTCATCTTCCTCCGTGCAGCCTTAAGAAACTACTTGTAACTCCTCAGACACCCTGAGTGTTCTGTGTCTCTGTCTTGAAGCACATTGTGCCTTGCGCTGTCTTTTTCCCACGCTTTCTTTGCTTAGCTCTTAATCCAGCCACTGCCTCACTGGGGGAATTTTCTATGTTGCTCTCAAATGGTGTGGGTACTCCTCATGTGCTTCTAGACTGCCCTGCACTTGCCTCTTCTATGGCACATGTGCTCTGTTGTTGAGAGTTTATATACTTTTCACCTCACTAGATCATAAGCTACTTAAATACAGGGCCTATGTTGTATTTTAGCCTGCAGCTGTAGCCCTGTGGCATCTGATTCCGTCAGATCTCGGAAGCTAAGCAGGGTCGGGCCTGGTTAGTACCTGGATGGGAGACCGCCTGGGAACACCAGAAGCTGTAGGCTTGGGAGAAGGACCTGGCAACCCCCTCCCAAAAATCAACCTGCCATTGAAAACCCTATGAACAGCAGAGAAGCACTGACAATAGTGTTTCCTCTGTTGCACAAAGGGTCGCTATGAGTCAGATACCGACTCGACAGCATCTAACAACAACAACAACATGTTGTATTTATTTCCTAATGCTTACAGCAGGGGAGTAAAGGGGAATAAACAAATGTTTACTGTGTAGATGACTGAAAATTCATGAGTAATTCAGTAGTATATATGAGATAATTGAACTGTGAGTATGTGTGTTCTTCAGATATGTATCATGTGACTACTTTAGGCCAGCCGGTGTTCTGTAGGAAAAAAAAAATAATGAACAAGGTGTATAACCCCCACCTTTTAGGAATTACATTCTATTTGCGAAAGAGTCACCATAAACAAAATAAGTAAATATATGTACTAAATATATGTGTCAGTATGTGTTAGGGAGGGATTTGGGGAGAGAGGGAGGAAGGGAGGGAGAGAGGGAAGGAAGGAAGAACGGATGGACAGACTACATAGGATCAGCAAAGGCCCCTATTGGGAAGGTGACATTAGAATGAAGACCAAAAAAGACATGAGCAGTATCTTGTAGATAACTCTGGGAAGAATATTCCAGACAGGAAATAGTTCCAAAGTCATGAAAGAGTCACTGTTCTGTCATATGTACTATGTCATATTTTCACAAAATATTTGAGTTGATATTAAAATGTTACTATATGAAATTCAAGGCATAGAGGAGTTGCCTGCTTAGAGGGAAAAGACAGAAAGATAGTCTGTGAGCAGGCTTCATTGTGGCGAGGTTGGGACTCTTCTATTTGGCTAAGAAAGTGTCAGGAGGGTGCGGTGACAGCCGCAGTCATCTCAGGCACTTGTTTATAGGAGTTGTCAGTAAACAGTTGAAATACAAAATGAACACTGAAAAGATATGGGCTGTTCTTAAGTCCCTTTCACATTCATTCTGCCATTTGATCCTTTGAGCAACCCTATCTGGCAGAAGAGGAAGCTCTGGAGAAGATGACTCAGGAATGTGGTGATTTACTAAGGGTGACTCCAATAGAAAGGGACATCCTGTCATTTGTTGTTGTTGTTGTTGTTGTTGTTGTTGTTGTTGTTGTTAGGTGCCATCGAGTCGGTATCCGACTCATAGCGACCCTCATAGGGTTTTCAATGGCTGACCGTTTCCGGATTGCATCAGGAGTGGATTGCCAGGCTCTTCTCCCATTTTTGTGGTGCTGGGAATTGAACTCGGGACCTCAGAGACTGCAGTGCAGCGCTCTACCAACTGAGCTAAATCCCAGCCCATCCTGTCATTTAGAGCTCCCAGTTCCAGACTTCATCTGGCTAGTGCTTGGCCATACTGCTACACTGGCTTTGTTGCAGAAAAAGTGGTGACACTCCCTTTTGGACCTGAGTGATCTTTCTGGCATGCAAGTCTAATGGGTAATTCCCAGCAGGATATTTTCCTGTGCTGCTCTGTGTCTGCAAGGTAAAATCTGAACTCCTGTGTGTGACAGATTAAACAATTAGGCTGACTCTTCCTAACCCCTCCAGGTGGGTTTCCTGACACTGCCTCTTTTGAGTTTGTCTTGTAGCTGTTCAGAACTTAGATTTCTCTGAATTTTTAATCTTTTCATGTGCCTTTGTGTGTGTGCAGATATAACACCCTGTCTTCCCAGCCTAACTACCTCCTTCTCTCTGCTATGGAGAGAGGAGTCTGAGCCTAGAAGTGCCTCTTTGGCAGCCTACCTTGACTCCTCCACTGACATTGGCCTCCTTCTATCTCTCTTTGTTCTTTGTCTGTACACCCAGACAAGCAGTTCTTTTGGGGTAGTATAGTTGATGCCCATCTCTCTCCTCTCAATGTGGTAACCTTATTTGAGGGCAGGAATCCCATCACACCGTGTCCCCAGGACCCAGCCCACTGTAGCCTACCCAGTGATTGATTGTTAATTGGCATGAGAAAAAGTTCAGGAGCCTTGTCAACTGCTGTGTCTCTGGATGTGTTGAAGCTTCACATGTGCAGGTGTGAGCCTGACCGTCTTGGTTAGAAGGAAGTCCAACTGGGCACAGCAGCTGGATGTTGGAAGTCCACGGGAGTTTTCCCTTGACTGCCTAATGGCTCATTATTTGAATCTTTTCAAGCATCTTCCTCTGCATAAAACAGCACTACTGAGTTTGAAATTAAATATGACACACTCCTGATGAATCATCTTGGAAACTGAAATCAAAGTGGTTTCAATGTGTTGCAACACAGAATACCACACAGGGAAGCTTAGCTTTCACTCACTCATCAGTGCAGCTTGTTTCTAATTCCAGTCTTTGCACATCTTCTCCTTCCACTCCCCGTGGTTCCCTGCTGCAGGAATGTTAGCTCAGGTAGATTGATTGAATTTGGGGGCTATTTCTGATGCATGCCCTACACATGGTGAGCAGCAGTGTCATCCTCTGAGCCAGCCAGCAGAGGGCGGCTCCTGGAGCTCAGCAGCTCTGGCCTTTGGAGCAGTCCACCTCTCTTGCAGTTTTCTTTTTGTTTTTATATAATGATGATTGGCAAATGGTTGATAAAGGCTCATTTTCTTCTCTACTATTTGTCCTAACTAATTTTTTATATTTAAGACATAATACACACATCACCAAAAAACTCAAGTGGTGAGAATGGTATACAATGAAAAGGCAGTGTTTGCCTTTCGTATCTGTTTATGGATATATGTATTTATACAACTATATTTTAGACAAATGTGAGAAAGCCATACTCAATATGCTCTACATATTTTTTCCCACTTGTATCTCACCTTTATAATTATTGTAAATGTACTTAGAAATATAATCTTTCTCACATTCTTTTAAGTTTTCAAAAGATGAAATCAGTTAAAAATGGAAACATGTCCTTTAGTTTTATAGGCTAGGGAAACAAACACAGCAGGGATTCAAAACTTTATGGCAGACTATTTCTAAAATGTTTTTTTAAAAGTACTAGTTGAAAATAGAAAATTATCCTAAACAAAATAACAGCCCTAGCAGGGAAATCTACCACCTGTTTAAAACTTTACAAACAATATTGCCAAGAAATGGAGACTATTAAACCAGAATGAATTTATTACCTCCACTAGGAAGCAGTAGATTAAGTCTTTGAGCTTTCTGATGCTGTGAATGTATATGTATATTTTGTTTTCACAATGATTTGACCATTTTCTTTAAAGAAATTATATTTTATTCACCCCCCTGAAGAACTGCATTGCTGAGTTTTGGGAGGCAAATAGAATATTTTAACTCATCTCACTTTTTAAGTCTTTGATGCCTTTTTTATGCTGCTGGGTTTTTACAGCCTGTTATATTTTACAATAGCACTTTGAGTAGTGACTATGGAAAATTCCAAAACTACCCATAAAATCTTTCATAACCTTCCCAGAGGCTAAAAGCTTTCAAACTTAGGAATCATGTCAGTGAACTTTGGAGGGGAGAAGAGGGAGAGAAGTTTGCATGTGCTCTAAACAGTGAAAGACTCCAAATGATGATAGGTGTGAAGGTGGATGTAGAGCATTCATGGATTGGTGTGGGTGCAGTGGGCAGAGCCGCGGGGCTCGGTTCTCTAACCTGCACCTGTACCCCTCAAGTACAGAGTGGGCGTGTGGAAAACAGGAGCAGCTGCCCCTCACATTGCTGCTCTGATAGGAGAGTCAAGTGAAAATCACATGACAACACTTTGGAAACTTTGAATTCTGTGCACTTATGAAGGGAGTGAAGGTATGTATGCAGTGAAGGGTAGAGGTAAATATGTGGGGCTTGGGAATATTTTGAGAAAAGCAGGGATAAGCTCTTGGGGACATTTTTACTAAACTTAAATTGAATATTGGAAGTAATCATAACTGGTCAAGTTCCTTAAGGAAGATATAGAAAATACTATTGTAATAAGAAAGTAATCTGCATAGGGAGCTAGAACTTAAAACACCCTTATCTATCCAATCTTATTTGGTCTTTATGAGGACTCTACATAAAAGAAGTTTCTGCAATTTTAGAAGTGGAAAACTTGACGAGTCGTGTCTGACTCATAGTGACCCTCATTGGGTTTTCAATGGCTGTTTGTTTCAGGAATTGCCTTGGGAGTGGATTGCCACATCCTTCTACCATTTTTGTGGTGCTGGGCATTGATCTCAGGACATCAGAGATCACAGAGCAGCACTCTACCAACTGAGCTAAATCCCAGCCGCTTGCATTAATACAGAGTGACATTATTAAAATCTGTCATGATAATTGTATCATTTTTAAAAGAACCTTAAGAGCAAGTCTATTTTTAGTGGGAATTTTGTACACACTGCTCTTATAGTTTTAAGAGAGACCTCTCTCTGCATACCAAATGTAAAAGGATGGTTCTTCAAAGCATTGCAGTTGGTAGGCATATCCTTACTTTCCCACTTAGTGGCCTCACACAAGTTGCTTAGCTGCTTACCTGTCCCTGAAACAGAGATGGTTTTAACAGGCACCTGACCTCCAAGTTGTTAGTATTAACTGAGACTCAGTATGTGTATATTTAGCACTAGATCTCTTCTATCCTGAAGACCTAAATATTCTGGTTTTGTTCTTAAGGAAAAGTGAATGAATTCAAAATAAAGATATGAAATAAAAAATATTCACACAGGGCTAGACGGTTTTAACTTAGTAAAGGAGGAGACATATGAATTGCTTAAACCGTAGAAATATGTTGGCTATAATTTGTTTATCTGAAAATTGTGTTTTTAACAAAGAAATCTACTGTGAATATTTAGTGGAGGCATAAACGAGAGAGATGTAGAACTTCATTTCCACATCAGGAAGGATTTACAAGGATTTATTTTAATGATTGAATGCTTGTACATACATAGGATTTTAGTCTTAGAAAGGTGATCATTGGTGAAGCTCTTTTTTTCCCCTCCGCTGAGGAGACTGAGGACCAGAAGAATCAAGAGAAGAAATCAATTACTGCCTCCATGGAGTTCCCAGGACTCTTGGCTTGTGATTCTGTAATGAGCTTATATTCAAATGCCTTCTGTGAATTATTCATTTGTACATCTTTTTTAATCACTGGTTTTTAATTCCTTGAGAGTAAGCTCTGGGTCCAGTTTGCTTTCATAGAAAAATGGAGAAAGGAATGTTTCAAAATACCTTATCTGTGCCTTGTAACAAAGTGTGAGATGAGTGTACCAATTGATATTCTTTTTTGGAGGTGAGGAAACAGATACGGAGTAACTCCAAATGCCTCTCCACTAAATAGGGGATCTGGAATATAAAACTAGAGATACTGACTTAAAACCCAGCTCAGTGTGTCCCCCTTTACCATGTACCTGAATTGCACAAGACTCTACTTGTTTTGGAAAAGGTGAATTCATGAAGTACACATGGTCTCTGTCCTCCAGAAGCTATAATTTAATATTAAGAGAAGGCAATGTAAATTATACAATAGAAGTACGATTACAGTATGATTTATTTTTTCTTTTTGCCTTTAAGCAAGTTTCATAGTCCCTTCATTTTTGTAGCACTTGCTTCATGCCAGGCCTTGGTTTGTGTATTTTCTCTAAGGCTGCTCACAACCATGAAAGCTATATATTATTGATGCCATTTTATGGAAGAGAAAGTGAAGTTCATAGTTATTAAGTAACTTACACACGGTCATCTAGCTACTAAAGTCTGTATGCCTTTGCTTATTTCATCATGCCATGCTGTTTTCTTCATTTGCAAAAGGAAATAACAGATTCTTTTTGCCACATATGAATGTGATGGTTGTGTATGGAGGCTTGAAACTTTCTGCAGAGTAATTAAGAGCCTATGTAAATTTTAGTATGAGATTCTCTTTGCCTGAATGCGTTGCCAGAAATTCTGTTTATGTGCACCTGTTCCTCAAAGAACTCTTTAGTTAAAGTGAAATTTGGTTATTTCCCTCTTTCTGTCAAACCTTAGCTGCCTTTAGCACATATTCTAGTCTTTACTAGAATTTGCCTTCCTATTTCTTGTGGACTTTTCTGCTCCTAGTACCTGAAAACCCTCATAAGGTTTTCAATGGCTGATTGTTTTGGGATTGCTTCAGGGGTGGATTGCTATATCCTTCTCCTGTTTTTGCAACCCTAGAGATGGAACCAAGGGCCTCAGAGAGCACAGAGTGGCTCTCTATCAAAAGTGAGCTAAACCCTAGCCCATTTGGTACATAATAAATGGATAAAGATGTTTTTGAATGAATGAAAGATGATCCCGTGCCTTAGTGTGATAGTTATTCAAACCCAAGTCTTTTGACTTAAGACACATATCTGTGATTTTTGAGACTAGGACTCAGTATATGCATAGGGGTAAAGAAAAAAATTAACTATAGTAAGGCTGACATTTGCTTAGGTCTACCTGCTAGAGTCCAAGATCTCATTGGTTTTTATCTGTACTCCCAGATTATTCCTTAACAGGATCAAGAGAAACTGTTAGGCTAGGTTTGGTAATGTAGATTCAACATTGGGAAATCTCCTGTGTAGCTTAGAATAATGTTTTTTACACATTAGAAATGCTAACAGATTACTACGAGTAAGAATAAAATTTCTGAGAACCAAAGGAAGAATCTTCATTTTTCTCATTTGCTTATATTTAAATATGCACCATGTCTTCCCAGAAATCAGGAGTGATTTGAGTTAATGCTGTGTAAGTGTTATGTTCTTGTTAACCAATTCCAGAATCATAGCTGGCCAGCTATAGTTTCATTGACAACTCAGACGAACTTTGATATAAATAAACGTGACCAGTTATTCCCTTTTTGTCCTTCCTTGCCAGCTGTTGGATTCTGGGTTTTGTTCTGTTTGAATAATTTTATTGTTATTAGAGAAGCTGCTAAGAATCATAGAACTAAAATGCCATGATCTCCAAATCTAGGAGAGTAAAACTTGGTGGGATGCTTTCTAATATACTAGAAGAATTTATGATTTTGAGAACTGGAGTGGGTTTTTTCTTTTAGGGAGGTTCTTTTATTATTATTATTGGTTCTAGTTTGTGTTTTCTTCTAACCTGTCCCTGGAAAAAACACTCTTCTTCTTAGCTGTCTGGTCATTTATAGTGAGATTATTAGACTGCAGCTTTCTTATTGGGAGACTTTATAGTGGTCCACAAAAATCTGTGTAGAGGTGGTGAGTATGAAAATTTCTTCCATAGTGAGTTACCATTAATGATCAGGTAGGATAAAAATACAATACTAGGTTTATGGTAATTGAAAAAGCAGGAAGGTATTGATTTTTACTGCAGCTGTAGCCCTGTGGCATCCAATCCCGTCAGATCTCAGAAGCTAAGCAGGGTCCAGCCTGGTTAGTACCTGGATGGGAGACCGCCTGGGAACACCAGAAGCTGTAGGGCTTGGGAGAAGGACCTGGCAACCCACTCCCAAAAATCAATCTGCCATTGAAAACCCTATGAACAGCAGAGAAGCACTGACAATAGTGTTTCCCCTGTTGTACAGAGGGTCGCTATGAGTCGGATACCGACTCGACGGCACCTAACAATAACAACAACATTATTTTTTAAGTGGGTAGAAATTTTTAAGGTGGAAGAATAACAGAGCAGATTCCAGAAGGCTGTTGGGAGACTCCATTGTGTGTCCCTTCTGAGAGGGCTACAGTAAGGGTAAAGTGCCACCTTTGTAGGTGGCTCCTGGGTGGTTGTGAGCCACTATTAAATGGCAGCAGTGTGAAGGGCCAGACAGGTGCCCATTGGTCATGGTCCTTGTTGTCATCGTCATCTTTCCTCCTCCTCTTTCTTCCTTGCTTATATTTGTGTGATGTGTGTAAAATACATTTTTCTCTTTGCCTTTCACAGGCTGACCCCAAAGAGCTGATCAAGACTGTCACCAGGCATGTGACTCGCCATGGACATGAAGCCTGGCCTGAGGATGTTGTGTCACTGACCAAGCAGTTACACTACTACAACGAACGTCTCTTGGATTTTACTCAGGCTCAGCTCCTCCAGGGCCTTCAGAAGGGTGTGGATCTGCAGCGGTTTACCACAGACGACCAGTATAAAAGGGAAACCATCCTTGGTCTGGCAGAGTAAGAGATACTTTTGTCTCCTGAAAGGGTGGATTTAAAATGCAGAAGAAGTTGAATGATCAGACTCTTAATTGCAGTCCTTGGAAGATTTATATTCACAATTGCTCTCAACAGAGCTTCCTTGCCTCTTTTTCCATTCCTGTGAGGGATGTGTGCATCTTCCCACATAGCAGAGTAGAAGCAGACAACATTTTGAGCCTACAGATTTAGATAGTAATCACTGGGCTTGTTTTTTCCAAAAAGTTTCTCATGAACTGGGTGTGGTGGCACATACTGGTGATCCCAGCACTTGGGAGGCTGAAGCAGAGTGGAGAGTTTGAGGCCCACCTGGGGTACATAGTGAGACCTTGCCTCAGGAAACAAAAAACAAAACAAAAAGAGATCCCATATATTTAAAAACCCAGTACCAACATTGTGAACATGTTAGAAGAAATAGCGTATGGTTGGGGAGAAAGATGTGAGGCAAAGGCTCTGACTTTAAAAATCAGATTGCCAGCTGGGCACCATGGCACACATCTATAATCATAGAGACTTGTAGGCTGAGGCAGGAGGATAGCAAGTTTGAGGCCAGAAGCAGCCTGTACAATTTAGGGAGACCCTGTCTCGAGATGAAACATTGTAAAAAGAGGCTAGAGATGCAGCATAGTGTTAGAGCACTTGCTTACCATGAGCGAGGCCTTGGGTTCATCCCCTGAGTACCGACAAAAAAAAAACAGATTACTTTTTATCCGTGGCTAGAAATTTTGCTTTTAAAAGTACGTGGAGTTTAACCATTTCAGGGAGTTAAAAATTATTTGGTTGACTAGAAGAAGACCCAGCAGTGTATGTTCAGGTGTCTTTATCTGTCCCAGGGTTCTGGGACAGAGCACCTGGTTCTAGTGGGCTGTCCTGTCAGAGGCAAGTAGCTGCCATTTCCCATTTTTGCCATGACCCTTTTGAGAGTGGAGCAGCTCTTGTGTGAGATGGAAGTATAGCTCAAGGTCCTTTTGGAAGAGTTTCTTTCTAGCTATGGAATTCACTTTTAATACTGATGTTTGGGTTTTGTTTTAATAGTTTAGATCAAATGAGAAGTATTTACATTTTAGAAGGTGAGAAAGTATGTTTACCCATAATGGTTATCAAATAGACATGTTTTTAACAAATTTTTGTTAAAATTTGTTGTGTGCTTAACATGGGCAAGGCACTTTGTAAGGTGCTCCATAAGCTTTATCTAATAAATATCTTTCATGCTCGTAGATAACCGTATGAGATAAAACTTTACCCCCTATTTTATGGCTGAGAAAACTGGTGTTAAAGGATGTAGAAAAACTGGTCCAAGTTTCCATGGGTGGGAGGTCTACAAGACTGACTTTAACTTGGATCCGTCACACATCACAGCCATCACATCTTCACCACACCACCATATGCTTTCCTGCACGCTCTGTTGGATTCTTAAAGCACTGGTGTGCCATGCAGTCTAACCACCTAATGTTGAAACTAAGAGTAAATTGTGCCTACATTTAGTGGCTATTCATCTCTCCCAAAGAAGAATTATTTCACGTAACAAAAATAGGCTTGATTATGGTAATGGTATGCTATATTTCATCATCATGAGAGAAGGATGTGGCGGTCCACTCCCGAAGCAATCCTGAAGCAGTCAGCCATTGAAAACCCTATGAAGGTCTCTATGAGTTGGATCCAACTCAGTGGCACCTAACAACATATTCCATCATTATTTAAATCTTAGAGAAAGTGGCAAAATAGCCTTGGTATCCTCTGATAATTATGTATTTGCCTGGACTTCTTTCCTACTATAAGGCACCCTGACATCTCTAGGATAAGGCAGAGCATGGAGGGATCAAAGGGAAGATAGCAGGGACAACCCATTGCCATGCTCAGTTAGCAAGAGAAATACAGAGTATTTTTTCTGTTCCTATGTATCCTCCTGAAAGTTTGTAATTTCATAGAGTCATTTAATGTCCAATCTGAAGTGACCTAAGGCATCATACACTTCAACCTCTTTAGTTTTTGGAAGAGGAGTCTGAGAACCAGAGTGTTTTAGGGAGTTGCTCAAGCTCACACAGCCAGATTTGGATCCTGGATTTCCTAATTCTAAATTCAATGTGATTTTCATTTGGACATATTGTAATCCTTGATGCCATCCTCATAGTGTCTTAGAAGAGGGTTGTTATGCAGAATGAAAGCTTATAAGGTAGTGCATGCCTGGTACCATCAGTTACATTTTGCTAGAGTTTTTGTCCTGTCCTTTCTTTTTTAAGTATCCATATAGCATATGTTATTTGAAGTATGTCCTAGAGGACAAACATATGCTTTTGATAAATATATAATAGGATCTTCTCTACATTCTGTTGCTTAGAAAAATGTACAGCAGTCTTTGGATGGCTTGTTTCAAATGCCTCAAAGTTCCATGGGCTTACAGTTTTGCCAGTCCTGATTTGGAGCTGGATACCAGTCCCCTGTGGAGAATTCCAAAACCTCCTTCCTCCTGTTTTGCCACTCTATTTTTGCTTGTACACAATGTGGCCATTCTTCATGTTCTTCTTATTGTGTGTGCATTTTAATGGCAGTTTGTTTTTCTAAGTGTATTACATCTGTCCTTATCATCTGCATGTCTTAGATAATGCAGCCTCAGGCATCAGGCTGAGTATCTTTGAAGAGTGTACAACATAGTTTAGTTCCTTCCTATCTTTATTGGGTGATAAAGATAGCAATATTTATTCAGAGATACCTGTGCCAGGCTCCCCTAACACAAAGGGTGAATTAATAATGGTCCCTACTCTCAAGGAATTCTCATCCCATCACATGGGGGTAGCTACTTAATAAGTGAGAAAAATCACAGTTGACAGTGACCTAATGCATGGGTTGACAAACTTACCCAGCCCTTTGCCTCTTTTTACATAGTCTAAGAAAAAAGAATGGTTTTTATATTTTAAAAATTTTGTAGAAAAACAAAAACATAGCAAGAAAACTGTTAGAGACTGAAGGATAGGAAAGCCTGCATTGTTTACTGGGTGGCCCTTTACAGAAAATACTTGCTGGCCTTTGACTAATCAAACATGTAAATGCCACAGTGTACTTAGCTGGAGTAACGATAGTTTAACAGTGTTAGTAATAACAGAGATTTCATTTCCATTTCTGTGGTTCTGCCCAGACCCTTCCAAAGAAGAACTCCATCTTCCATTTCTTTGTTCTGGAAACTAGAGGTCCTGCAGTAGTCCTTAACGTGGGAGCTCTGAACTGTTTGCTTGGAATTCTTTAGATCCCTAGAGAGTCTTGAGCTGGATGATGCTAGTCCCTGGCTTAAACGAATCTCCATTTCCTAGAAAGATACAGGTCCTTTAGGCCTAAGACCCTGTACTTCCCTGGTCATGACCTATTTTTCTGCTTCATTTATCAAAAGTCCACCTGTCTCTTCCCTTTGACCACCTCTGCTTAGTTAATGCTTTTTTGCCTTTCAGCCTTTAGCTCAAATTGGCTATTCTCCCATACCTATTCTCATGGTACTTTGTAATCTTTTTCTTTTTTAACACCACTCTATTTAATTTACTGGTTCATATCTTATATCCTCCACCAATAACCTGCCAGTTCCTCAAGAAATATCTTGTCTGTTTTTATGTCCTAAACTCCTCTGCCACAATACTTGGCACAGTATAGAAAGCATAAAGGTCTTTTGAGAGACTAACCATGCTTTCTCAAAGATCTACATTAAGGCAGAGATGTACTATGGTTTGACTATAGGCTGTAGTGTCTAGACTAGAATTTTTAACCTCCTCATTGCTGATATTTTGACTCAGTAATTCCTTCTTGGGGAAGGGCTATCCTACGGTTTGTAGACTGTTCAGCCGCTGCCCTGGCCTCTGCCCCCTAGATGTAACACTCCCACCCACCCACACACTGCGGTAATGAAAATGTTTCTAGGCATTGTCACATGTCCCCTGGAGGCCAGACTTCCCCTGGTTGGGAACCACTGGCATGCAAGCGCATGGTAAATTGCAGTGCAGCACATGAAAAGAAGCCTTGGCAGTCCTTTCTTGCATTCCTGAGAGTGGTTTCATGAGAGCTGTACTGATTGCCCTCTCAGCTGGGGAGAAATCCCAGTGAGCATATTCTTTGCTGACTAGGCACATGTGTTTCTTTTTTTTCCTTTTGCTGCTGTGCCTGATGGACATTCCTGAAGAACCCTCGAGGAAAACGTCTACAGCATTGCTCTCTCTCTGGCACAACGGTACAGTGTCCCCCAGTGGGAAGTCTTTATGACCCATTTGGAGTTCCTGTTCGCTGACAGTGGGTAAGTACAAAACTCATGTGTATGTTTGTGTCCCCATGCCTTTCTTTTCAAAGTCAGTTTTAGAAGAGTCTTGAGATTGTAAAGTACAATTTCATTTTCCTTTGTAGCTTTAGTAGACTAGTATCTTGGTACATTTTTCCTTTTATATTTTTGATACATCAATATTCTAACAATAGCCTATTAATTTTTGTTTTTCAATAATAGTCTTGAGTTAGGTACTTTGCTCTTCACTCATGTACTCATTCAAAAGTTTGTTGAGAATCTATTCATAGTATAAGATTTGTTGTAGTTGTTAGGTACTGTCAAGTCAGTGTCTGACTCATAGTGATCCTACATACAACAGGTGAAACAGAATTGTTAGTGCTTCTCTGCTGTTCATGGGGTTTTCAGTGGCTGGTTGTTTTTTGGGAGTGGGTTGCAGGGTCATTCTCCCAGGCCTACAGCTACCTGTTGTTCCCAGGAGGTCTCCCATCCAAGTACTAAACCAGGCCGGATCCTGCTTAGCTTCCGAGATCTGACAGGAACGGATGCCACAGGGCAATGGCTGCAGGTGATAATATTAGATACTCAGGTTATAATGATGCAAAAGCAGGAATTTAGCTGTCATGGAATTTACAGTCTACAATGGGAGGCAAATGATAATTGAATGATATAAACAAATATGAAATGAAAAACAATGACATGCACTGTGTAAGAGGGCCCAGTTATGGGATTTGGCATAATTAAGAGCGGCTTTCCTGAGGAAATTATGCCTGCGGTGTGCTATAGTTTGGATATGGTTTGAGTAGTATCCAACTGTTCATATGTTGAAATTTAATCCACATTGGGAAACATTAACAGGGTGGAACTTAATCCTGCTATGGTGTTTAGAGGTAGGCCTTTGGAAGGTAATTAGGATTGGATAAGATCATCTAAGTGGAGACCCATGATTAAATATGGTGGCTGAGTAAGAAGAGAAAGACCAGAGAATGTTGACACATAAACTTGTCCTTTGTCATATAATAGCTTGTGCAGATTTGGGTCTCTCCCAGTAAGACGGCCATCACTAGATGTGAGCCCCTGATCTTCTACGTCTGTACAAACCAGATACAGTCCAGTTGGGAAGCTACTGCAGTAATACATCGCAAGACAGGTGACTTGGATTTTGACAGTGCAGAAGGAGAAGCAAGAATGGGTTTCAGAAATATTGGAAAGGTGAAATAGATAGTACTTAATATATTGGCTAATGGGAATAAACTAGATATAAGGGAAAGTGAACGAGAAGCATCAAGACTCATCCCCAGATTTTTATTTGGTCTACCCATTACATAATGGCATCATTCAACAAGACAGGGAATTCTAGTGAGGTCAAGAAGGGTAGGGAAAAGTCAAAGGAATTAGAAAGTTACCCACACTGAAGTGCCCTAGTGGAAAGGGCAAGTTGGCAATTGGATCTTACAGGTTTGTAATTCAAAAGAGAAGATGGAAAAGAACTGAGCTGGGAGTTAAAGGTACATAGGTGATAGGGAAGTTGTGGGTATCCTTGGGAAGGACTATAGAATGCAGAAAGAAAGATTTGAGACAGCCAGGTGTGGTGACACATGCCTGCAATCCCAGTATGTTGAGAGGCTAAGGCAGGATTGTGAGTTCAAGGCCAGCCTGGGCTACATAGTGAACCTTTGTCTTAAACAAACAAAACAGAGGGAGGGGGGAGAGAGAAGAGATTGTGTGTGTGTGTGTGTGTGTGTGAGAGAGAGAGAGAGAGAGAGAGAGAGAGCGAGCGCATGCGCGCGCAAGTGCAAGTGGGAAGTCTTGAAATAGAACTTGAGGACCTTCCACGTGTACTGGCAGAGGAAGAACTCCTAGCAAAAGGGACAAAGAGCAGCAGGAGAGGGAAGAGGAAAACTGAGGAGTCTTACTGTGGGAAGACTCTGGTCACAGAGCCTTCCAAGAAAGGGACAGAGAACTGAGTGGGGTCAGATCCCTCTGACAGACCCAGAAATGCATATGATTTGTTGTTGTTGTTGTTAGGTGCGCCATGGAGTCGTGTCTGACTCACAGCAACCCTTATAGGGTTTTCAATGGCTGATTATTTCGGGACTGCCACATCCTTCTCCCATTTTTGTGGTGCTGGAAATTGATCTTGGGACCTCAGAGACTATAGAGCAGTGCTCTACCAACTGAGCTAAATCCCAGCCCACATGTGATTTAGCATCTTTAATTTTCACTAATCACTGAAATGTTAGTATCTATATTTTAAATTTTTATCAAATTGCTACATGATAAATATTGCCTGACTTCACCATTTTTGAATCACAGCAATATGTTTAAATAAATGTTTCCCATGATATATAGGCCTTTTAAAAAGTATCTGGGAATTTTATTAATATGTTTTTTTCTTTTATTGAGCTTTACATAAAAGGATGTCTTGCCTCTATGAACAGGATGCTTCATTGGTCTCTGAATAAATTATAAATTATCAGGCAATGGGGTAATGTGTGAGACTGTTCCTCGCATATCATTATACCTGATAGCAGTGTGATTATGCAGATGCACAGCAATTACAAAGCAGGAAATCATTACCTCCTGGCATCATTACTTTTGAGTGGCAAAGTGCTTAATATTGATGTAGCATGTGACATTTGGTACTCTCTGTTCTTTACTTAAAAGGCAGCAGTTTGCCTTACTATTTAAACAAACTTGGTAACCTAGTTATTAGAAATTGGCCTTGTTAACACAATAAAAGTTGCTCGGAATTTATTAGTTGAGTCAGTGCCACTGGGAAGTTAACAGGGCCACAAGAGAAATAGAGTTCTCTCCTGTAGGATTTTGTTTTCTGCTCCTTTGAAAGTCATTTCTCCTCATGAAGTTCATTTCTCTGTAAGTGTGCGCTCTCCTTCCTCTGGGAGGTCTGACCAACTGCAGGAGCTTTCCAGGCACGTGTGGCCAGGGCAGCATTATGTAGTAGCACATCCACCCTCAAATCAAGATGTCCAGATTAAATTACCTTTGTGTCACTCCTAGCTGTGTGTCCTTGGACCATGTAATTCACTTCTCTGAAGCTCATTTTCCTCAGCTCTAACTAAAAAGTAATGCCAATTACATGATTTGGTGGTAAAATATTTAGCTTACTGTATGTGATACGTGATTGGTACTTAATTGATGGCAGTTATTTCTGGAATTTTGCTGCTCTCGGAAAGAGGTAATTCTCATAAACACTATTAGTTGGCTTTTATGTCCCTGTTACCAAAATCCTGGACAAACGCCTTAAGGGAGAAAGGTTTATTTGGGTCCCAGTTGGAAGACTCAGCCCTCGAGGGCAAGGAGGGTGACACTGAGAAGGCCTGGGGTGCATGGCATTGTCCCCCTCATGGTGGGGCAGGAGCAGGGAGCCCCACTGGACTGGAACCTGCACAAAACTTCACAGGCCTGTGTTCAGAGACACAATTCTGCCAGCCAGGGCCCAGCTCCCAAAGTTTCATAGACTTTCAACATAGGGCCACCAACTGGGGACCAAGTATATCTGATCTCCAGAAGACATTTTATATTCAAAAACAACAAATGCCCATATTAGAATTCCTGGTACTGTTTTCTACCTTAATTCTTTCTCTTTTTTCATCCTTTTTACTCGCTTTGAATGAGTGATGGCATTGTGCGGTCACAAGTGTCTAGAGTCATTCCCACTCAGCACATACTGGCTCTCTCAGCTTCTTTTCTGCAGGGCATCTTGTCCTGGTGTGTCGTTCACTGCAAACTTCATACCCATCTGCTAGACGGGTTTGTAGATCTTACAGAAGACAGTAACTACCAGTGAATGTGTGGAGCAATGGGGAGGACTTCAAGATTCAAAGCTACTCCCCAGAGCCCCCAACTTTGTAACCATGGGCATGTCTCTTAAGGCTCTTGAGTCACTATTTTCTCAGTTATGAGGACCATTTATACCTACCTGCATGGTGTGAACCTTAGGGCAGATCTGTGGAAAGTGTAAACCGAGTGGCTCATCATAATTATTCCTATTATTATTGCTCTTATTGAGTCTGCTGATTCTGTGTGTCTCCTTTCTGGACACAGGATCATTTTGAAGTGCCCGAGGATGCCTCTAGCTGATATGTCAGTGCTCTGTATTTGGCATTAAATGTTGTTGATATTGTTATTATTTAGTGTCTTTGTATCCCAAGCATACTTTTAAGGGGTAGATAAGATAGATATCTCCTTCCTCTCATGGAACTTAATCCTGATAGAGGGAACCTCATATCTCTCCTCTGTGTCTCCTGCTCAAAAACATCCAAAGGTAAGTTGCAAGTTGTAGTAAGTGCCATAAAGGAAGTGCACAGTACAGGTAGGGAAGGCTTGTCTAGTATGTGAAGAGAAAAGAAGCTCACTATTGAAAAAGAATGAAGGAAAAGACATTCATTCCAGCTCAAGGAAGTGGGTGAGGAGTTCAGTGCAGGAAAGCTTATGGTGTTTTCATAGCTAAAGGAAAGCTGTTGTGGCTGGACCGTAGAGAGCTCAGAGAGCTAACTAGAGGCTGGAATGTACTTGTAGAGTGTCAGAGTTCGGAACCATTCCCATTTTCCCCTTTTCCCCTTCTTATTTAAACAGCAGGTGTGAAGGCCAAATACTCTACACTCAGAATTCACTCTAATCTCTACGATTTAGTCACTCAAGTGACGACCCAGGTGATGATTTTTCTTGGGTGGCAGAGATCATGATACTGTCATCTTGTTTTCTGTGAGTTTAGTATTATCTCCTTCAAATATGGTGGTGGAGGAGGTCTCTTCCTGACCACCTGACCACCTGACCTTCCTGACCACAAATACAGGGTGGAGGAGTCCTTAGTCCTAGGGACTTTGATTCTGTTATGCTGTATTTCACAGTTAATTCCATACTCTTGGAGGATTCTTTTCATGCAGGGATGGGTAAGAGCATGATATACCTATAGGGAGAGGAATAAACTATAATGCAGCTGCCTTCTTCTGAATTGGAACAGAAGACAAAGACTTTATGCCTGAGAATTACTGTATTCACATAGTGAGGATTGGGCCCATGATGCCACATTGAATCATAAATTCTAGCCTTCTCTTCCAGCTTCCCCTCCCTTGAAGACCCCTGGTGCAATACAGGAGTTAGAGTGGTTAGTAAATGTAAAGGAGAAGATTTAATTCTTATTGATCTCCTAGGATTTAAGGCCCTCACTTGCCTGTCACTTTGCTGTACTGTTGGGTCTTGTGTTTTGCTGTGATGGTGAAAGCTATGCCACCGGTACTACAGATACCAAAAGTCAAAACAAGACCAGATGCTAATTGTGGAGTGGATAGTAAACTACTCATATGCGGGTTCAAACTGTAAGTGAAAAAAATGAGAACAAGTGTACGAGAGCCAAGGTATGACCTTGAGTATATCCCACCTGAATTCAGAGACTATCTTGAACAGATTTGATACTTTAGACATGACAATTAAAGCCCATATGAGTTATGGCATGACACCAAAGGCATCATTCATAAGGAAAGCAAAAGGTTATGAAAAAGACAGGAAAGAAGAAAAGACCAAATTACACGTCAAAAGATACTCTGAAACTTGAATACTAATACTCTGAAACTTTGAATGTCCATTAGCTAAAGTAAAAGGAAGACATGATGAATGTTAAAGAACTAAACAGAATGCTTCAAAGGGCAGATTGAAAATTCAAAATCAAATAACATGCAAAGAGCTGAAGATAGAAAACCAAAAGGGAGGAACACACACTGCTTTTCTCAAGCTTAAAGAATTGAAGAAAAAATTCGAGGCTCAAGTGGCAATAGTGAAGGATTCTTGAGGAAAAGTATTAAATGACACATGGAACATCAAAAGAAGATGGAAGGAACACACAGAGTCATTGTATCAAAAAGAATTAGTGGATGATCAGATATTTCAAGAGATCACCATATGATCAGGAACCAATGGTACCGAAGGAAGAAGTGGAAGCTGCCTTGAAGGCATTAGCGAAGCAGAAGGCTCCAGGATTTGATGGAATGTGAATTGCGATGTTTCAAGGGACACATGTGGCACTAGAGATGCTCATTGTTTATGCCAAGAATTTGGAAAACAGCTACCTGGCCAAATGACTGGAGGAGATCTATATTTGTGCCTATTTCAAGGAAAGGTATCTAGCTGAATGCGTAAATTATCAAATGATATCATTAATATCTCATAGAAGTAAAATTTTACTAAGTATTTTTAAAAGTACTGCAGCAGAATATAGACAGGAGACTGCCAGAGAATCAAGCCAGATTCAGTAGAGGGCGTGGAGATGGGTTTTTGCTGAAAACAGAGAATAACAGAAAGATTTTCTATGTTTTATTGACTATGTAAAGACACTTGACTGGGTGGATCACAACAAATTATGAATAACATTGTGAAGAAGGGGAATACCAGAACACCTAATTGTACTCATGAGGAATCTGTGGATGAACCAGGAAGCATTTGACCAAACAGAACAAGGTAACATTCCTTGGCTTAAAGTCAGGAAAAGTGTGTCAGGGCTGTGTTCTTTTACCATACCTCTTCAGTCTCTATGGTGAGCAAATAATCCAAGAAGCTGGACTTTATGAAGAAGAACATGGCATTAGGATTGGAGGAAGATTTGTTAATAATCTGCATTATACAGATGACACAACTTTGCTTGCTGAAACTAAAGATGATTTGAAACATTTACTGATGAATATAAAACAGCACATCCTTTTAATATGGATTGCACCGCTACATCAAGAAAACAAAAATCGTTATTACTGGGTCAGTGAACAACTTCATGATAAATGGAGAAAAGATTGAGATTGTCCAAGATTTTTCTTCACTTGATTCTATATCGATACCCACAGAAGCAACAGTCAAGAAATCAAAAAACACATTCCATTGGGAAAAGCTGTTGCAAATGACTTCTTTAATGTGTTGAAAAGTCAAGATTTCTCATTGAAGATGAAGGTGCACCTGACTTGTGTCATGGTATTTTCGTTCACATCATAGGCTTTTGAAAGCTAGACATTGAATAAGGAGACAAGAAAAGAATTGATGCTTTTGAATTACGCTGCTGGAAACAAATGTTGAATATATCATGGAATGCCAAGAGAACCAAAAGATCCGTCCTAGAAGTGCACCCAGAGTGCTCCTTAGAAGCAAGGATGGTTAAACCGCATCTTAAGTATTTTGGACATGTTGTCAGGAGGGAACAATCCCTGGAGTAGAACATCATATTTGAGAGAGTGTCACGACAATGGAAGAAAAAAAGGACAACCCTCAGCTAGATGGATTGACACAGTGGCTGCTACAACAATGGGTATAAACATGAAAAAGATCCTGTGAATGGCACAGAATCAGGGAGTGTTTCATTCTGTTGTACATGGAGTTGCTGTGAGTCAGACCAGATTAGATGGCACCTAACAACAACATGAGGATTTAAGATAGCTTCGCTTATTATTTCAATGTTATGTCATAATATTAAAAATTAAATAAGAACAGAAGTCCAGGAAAACTGTTTTATGGCAGGTATGTTGTGTGTAGATATTGATGTAATAGGTCTTACAGTGTTGTTAAAATTGAGCCATAAATTTTGATTTGGTCTGTCTTTAAGGGAAACATAGAAATTGACCAGGTAGTATTATGATTTTTTATTTACACAAAAAGGAATCTACAAAACTTAAATAATGTGAAATAATGGCCATTATTAATTCCTTCCTTATATTTACAACTTTCACTTTTATGTTGTGAATTTTAAGGCTACTTTTCCTCAAATAGTCAAAAGTATTGGCACAAAGCTTAAGCAAGGGAATGCTTTTTGGGCTGTGTACATCCAGTGGAAAGTATACACTCAGGCTTTTAATTGTTCAAGCCTGTTCTGAGCCCCAGCTGTGTGACCTTTCTCATTACAGTGTTTTTGACAGGTAAGTTGTTTTAGCCCTCTTATGTCAGTTTGCTCCTCTGCAAAACGTTTTCATCCCATTTGGAAGAACTGCTATGGTATTAAAGAGATTTGCACTAATTACCTGACATGTAGTAGATTTTCCAAAAGAAGAAAAAAGTAGCTATTATTGTTAATTTTGGAAATAGTCTGGATTTCCTGAACTCAATTACCACTATTGCACATCTGACTTTTGAGCAATTATTTTTCAAGTGAGTATGGGTATTAATTATTGCTCTGCAAGGATTAAATTAGATGATGTAGTGCTTAGCACATAAGTGCTAAATAAATGATGCCTATTAATACTTCCCGGCCTGCAGCCAAAGCACTGTGGCTTCCAATCCTGTCAGATATAGGGAGCTAAGCAGGGTCGGGCCTGGTTAGTACTTGGATGGGAGACTGCATGGGACCACCAGGTGCCGTAGGCTTGGGAGAAGGGCCTGGCAACCTTCTCCCAAAAATCAGTCTGCCATTGAAAACCCTATGAATAGCAGAGAAGCACTGACAGAGCCAGGCATGGCACAGTGTCTGGGAGTGTTTTGCTGTCTGGTACATAGGGTTGCTATGAGTTGGACCTGACTTGAGGGCATCTAATGACAATGACAACAAAAGACTTAAGTGGACAAGTTTGTCTTTAAGGAGGAGATAAAATCTATTCCTACAGCTTTAACATTACCACTCTTTATATCATGAAACATTCTGTAAAGGAACTCATCAAGTATCAGTGTTCTTAGAAATAGACCCTGAGCTGCTCACTACTGATTCTTTCATCAGTTTTCTGGGTGATTTCTAAAAGTTAGTTAAATTCCCTTCTGCCCACATTTTCCCTGAGTAATCACAAGTCTGTCTGATGGCATTGTAGAGCCAGTTTCTCATACCAAGCTCACCATGAGATATTCATACAGTGTCTTGGATTAATCCCTTCTCAGGAATCGGTGATGACTTGAGGACACCTAACAACCACAACAGGAACAGCTACAATTGGGAGGGTAGATGTGTGTTTTTTTCAGTCATCAGTGGTGAGGCCACCTTTCACCCATTGATTTGCCATTCATTGGGATTCATAGATCTTCATATTTTTATGGTTAGTCTTTATGGGAAATGTCTAGAAGTTGCTGCGTCCAAACTGTGCCTAACAAAAGTTCCAAATGGAAACATTGGCTTTCTTGCTTTATTGTGCAGGAACAAAAAGCTGAACTTTAAAGATCCAACTTGGAATTCATCCCTGCCTTTTACTGATTACTTGATTTTTGTCTGAGCTTTTTTTTTCCTTCAGAGAATAGGAATAACATGACTTTCTGTGGAGAGGTATTTAAATTAAATGAAGTGATAGAGACAAAGTACTGGCTGCTTATCTGTATTCATTTCCTTCCCATCCCATCCCCTTGGCTCTCTCTTTAGCCTTTCCCAGCCACCTCGTCCTCGTTCCTTTCTCCTCCTGCCTCCCCTCCTCTTTCCTCTCCCTTCTAAGTATTCCTTTCAGTCAGCTAAAAACATTGTATTATCACTCAATCTCAGACTGAGGAAAGAAAAAGTACTTAAATAAATTTGTTTTCTTATACAAATATAAGTCCTTTTAATACATGCTTTTCTTAAATCACATTTTGGATGATTGGCAACTTGAAACCATTGTAGAACACCTCAATCATGGGATTAATCCTAATAATTTATTATTTGTGCATTGAGTACAACTAATTCTAGTTTCTTACTGTAGTTAATCTCTGAGAATTAAATACACACTGTTTTATAGGTAAAACTTGGCTCAGGAAAAAACACTTAAACTGTTTTTAAGGATAATCATTAATTTAATTACAGAAAAGTCTACAGTGGTTTCATGATGTTGCTTCCTACACTCTTGACTGGGAGTCCTTTCAATTGCTTTCTAAGCAGATTTCATTTCTTGTTCCAAAGGGAAGAGAACAACTTATTCCAATGCAAACTGTTAAAATGGGTTATTGATTACTGGCATCTGTAAAAGATCCCAGCACATTATAATTTACTGAAGAGGGAGGGTTGGGTATTTATCATGTGTCAGTAAAGGTATTCCAGTATCTGTCTTGACAAGATAATTAGGTAAAATTGCACATGAAGCAAACTGAATTGTAGGCACAGAAGAATAAGTGGGTGGGCGAAGAAGAATGAGAGAGACTAGATTCAGAATCAAGTCAAACACAAACTAAATAAGCGGTTATGATTTAGTCATTGTCCACTTGGTAGATGGGTCTGTCTTGAATACTCTGTTCATCAGGGTGTAAGGAATGAAGTATGACAGGAGAACTCTTTTAGATTATTGCTGCTAGGAGAGAGAACTAATGTCTCTGTTAGAGGAAGAATGCTGTTTTTGAACTGGTTGTTCGTATAGGTGCTTGACCTTCACAAATTGATGATGTGGTAAAAAGACATTTACTTTGAGTCCAAACAGATCTGGATGCTTGGACTAAGGAAAATTCACTTAATGTATCTGAATGGCAGATTCTCATTGATAAGTTCATAATCACCCAACTATAACTTAACTAGCGTAGTAATGAGCATCATAAATGCAAGTTTGCTTTCCTTCATGTGTTCTTCAACTTATGCTGCCTGCAAGTCTTTATCAATATGAATCATTTTATTAAGGTTACACAATTTTATTACATACCTCGTTACTATGTTGTTTTCAGACCTCATTTTGCAAATTAGGAACATCAGAAGTTCTCTTGAGTCACTTTACTTAACACTATGTGTACAATGCCTTTCAGAGACTACATCCCATACTTTGAGTAGTGATAACATCAGGAATATTTTCCCACCAGCCAGCCATTTATACTCACTGTTCTTTATCCAGGCCTTATGCTTTCTTGCCTTGATACTTTGGTTCACGTTATTTATGCTTCATTCTTTTCTACAATGCCAAATACAAGTACTTCTTTCATTAAGTCTTCTGTTTTCATTGATTTCTGTCTCCTCTGAAGTCATAGCTTTTAGTGATCCTACTCTTAATTGGTATACAATTTTGTGTATCAGCCCAATTGTTTTGCATTGTTATTTAACTCTAAGTGCTTATAATTCAGTGAAATTTTCTAATGTGGATGAGAGTTCGGTGTTGTGAATCCTTATATCCTTCCCAAAACATGGTGCCCTGTCGAGGACAATTTATTTTTTGCTCATCCTCCAATCTTGTTGGCTTTCATCGACATATCTCACATTTCCTTGGTGTGACACACTGGACTTTGGTATTGAGAAACAAAGGATAAAGATGATATAATATGATCAATGAGCCATGCCATCTTGGCATCCAGTCTTGTCAGATCTCAGAAGCTAAGCAGGGTGTTGAGTCTGGTTAGTACTTGGATGGGAGACCACCTGGGAGTACCTGGTACTATAGGGAGAAGGACCTGGCAGCCCACTCCTGAAACAATCAGCCCGTGAAAACCCTATGAACAGCAGAGAAACACTGACAATAGTGCCAGGCATGGAACAAGGTTGGGTAGTGTTTCCTTCTGTTATATGTATGGTCACTATGAGTCAAACTCAACTTGATGGCACCTAACAACAACTTTATTTTCTGTGCCATCAAGTAGTGCATAGATGAGTGAGGGAGACAGTTATAGTAGGAGTACCATACTAGAAGGACATTCAGCATGTGCAGTGGCTCAAAAGAGGCATCCAGGGACATTTCTGTAGACTGGGGACATGGTTATAGATAGGGATATTTTTATGTTTTAACTGTGTCTTAATTGGAAAAAAGAGATTTTTCTTGAAAGTTAAAAGACCATTTTTTTAAAAAAATACTTGATAGTTTGGCTTTGTAGATTGTTCCTTTTGCCCCAAGTATTGTTGTACTCAAGAAAGTTTTGTTTTGTTTTTTTTTTTTTTTGTTTTTTTTTTTTTGGTTGATAACTGGGTTTGAACCCAGGGCCTCGTGCTTGCATGCTCCACAAGTCCTGGACGACTGAGCTGCACCCCCACACCCCCGGCCTGTTTTTCTACTTTTTGAGATAGGGTCTCACTAAGTTACTCAGACTGCCTCTGGCCTCGAACTTGCAATCCTCCTGCCTGCGCCTCCCAAGCCACTGGGATTACAGGTGTGTGCTACCACGCCTAGCTCGCACTCATGAAAGTTTTAAACACAACTTGTATTAACTTTATCTACAAAAAACAAAGCCCTGCACCTTTTGGCACATTCTAAAAATGATAACTCCAGTAAAAAGGGTATACATACAGTAAACATTGCTTTAAACTATGTGAAACTTAACTATGACGGGGCCAGATGGCTCACTTCTTGTCTCCAGATACTTTCACTGTGGTTGTGGGAGCCCTAGAAACAGAACATTTCTAATAGTGGGGAGGGCTGCTTGAAGGAGCCTCACAACTGAAAAGTGTGAAACTCGTCCTGTCCAGGGCACTGCAATGGCAGTCCTCTCCTTCATCCAAGAAAATACAAACACACCAGTCAAGCAAACAAAAATGCCTTGAAGTTATTTTTGCCTCAATAGGTTAACTTTAAATCTTTTAAAGTTACATTAGGCCTTTAAGTTGGTATGAAAAGATTAAGATAATGTCTTTTATTCAAGGGGTATTCATGTAGCTAATTCATGTGAAAGTACAACTATTTGATCTCTCTTGCTTTAATGTTATTTGAACATAGTACAAGCTTAAGGTCTGTTGAATAGCAGTTCAAGTCCTTTGAATGTAAAATTTATGGCTAAATGTTTGATTTTTTTCCTTCCCCTCGCCATTTCCTGAATTGCTGAAATAATAAGATTGTTTACAACATTTCTGTACAGTTTTAAAACTTCTTCTGGTGACATAAATGAATGACTTAAAGGGGAAGCTGAGAGATCTGGGTTTGTTGCTTAGCCAGGAAGCACTGGAAACCTCTTCCAAGTGCAAGAGTGCCTACTTCCCAGCGTTGCCCCGGACCGACCTGGGATAACATGTGAAAACCAGGTAGCGCAAGAACAGGCAGCTGATTGCCTTTGCTTCCCTTCCTGTTAGCTGCCTGGGTCCTGGTGGCTTAGCACTTTTGATTATGCAGGAAGAGGGGCTTATAAAAGGTACCCTTTCTTCCTTGGTTTAAAGGAGATCACATTGTTTAATAAAGGAATCAAATCTTAATACAGTTTCTCTGGCTTTTAATTTCAGCTTATCCACAGGAGATATTGAAAAGCGAGCTCAAGCTCTTTATCTCTTTGAGACTTTGAAGACTGATCCTGAGTCCTTTTATAAGCACATGGTCAAATATATTTACCCTACGATTGGTGGCCTTGATCACGAAAGGCTGCTGTATTATTTCACTCTTCTGGAAAACTGTGGCTGTGCAGACTTTGGGAAACCTGCTATTAAGCCAGAAACCCACATTCGACTGCTGAAGAAATTTAAAGTAGTTGCATCAGGTGGGATGCTCATTTTCCTACTAGAACACTCATTCTTCTAAATTTAAGGATTAGTTTTCTGGACACACGTGTGTTCACATTTGTAACTGGAATAGATCTGAAACTGCAGAATCTTGAAGCTAACCAACTTTAGTTAATATCTTTTCTAATTGCTTTGCTATGAAGGGAACTAGACATCAGAAAAAGAAAAGTATTCAAAGTCACACAGTGACTTTTGGTAGACCTTGTAGTAAAACCCATTTGGGGCCTGTTGCTCCAGAGATTTTTTCCTCTACTCCTATTGGTCATTTTCTATATATATCTACATATGACAAGAGTGAGACACTTAACATTGGACAGTGTGGCAGAATTTCACTTTCAGTGGAGCCTATATATTTAAAATGTACTTGGAACACTTTAAACAAGAGCCTTTGTAAATTGTGGGAATCATTAGATATGTATCCTTATACCCATAACTAAGAAATTAAACATGTTAATACCTGTTAAGTCTCTGTGATGCTTTATAACTACATGGCACTTTCAAGTCTGCATTCATTTGGTATTCATAAAAATTGTGAGAGTATACTTTATCAGTTGTTGATTGAGGAGTAAGATTCAGGAACTGCTTTCAAATAGCTGGTAAAAATGCCAGCTAAATAACAAATGAACAAACATAAGGCAATTTGATAAATGCACTGATAGAGGAAAACAGGTCATATAGAGGATTAAAGAGACAAGGAGGTAGTGCCTTCCCAGGTATACAAATGAGGAAAATGAGGCCCATAGAAGTTGAGTGACCTATGGCAGCATATAGGATTAAGGTTCAGGCTGGGCCTAGAACTCAGATCATCTGATTTCCTAAACAAAAACCTAACCTACCTTGCATATCTTGATAGATTGTTTTCCTTCAGGCATACAGCGGGCAGTGCGCATGTTTGGAAGTGCCTATATGTTTATATTGGGATGAACCACTTGCCTACTTACTTTTTTTTTTCTTTTTTGTTTTTTTCTGCCCCAATAGGTCTTAATTATAAAAAGTTGACTGATGAAAACACGAGTCCTCTTGAAGCCCTGGAGCCAGTGCTTTCAAGTCAAAATATCTTATCCATTTCCAAACTTGCTCCCAAAATCCCTGAGAAGGACGGACAGATGCTTTCCCCAAGCTCTCTGTACACTGTCTGGTTGCAGAAGTTGTTCTGGACTGGAGACGCTCACCTCATCAAGCAGGTCCCGGAGTCCTCCCCCGAGTGGCTTCACGCCTATGATGTCTGCCTGAAGTACTTTGATCGCCTCCACCCGGGCGACCTTATCACTGTGGTGGATGCGCTTACATTTTCTCCAAAAGCTGTGACCAAGGTAACTAAATAGAGTGTTAAATGTGGATTGCATGCTTTAAAAGAAATGGATATTTCTCTTACATTCTATAGATTCATTCTTATTTCCTTTTCTTAACATGGAAAAAATTACATTTGACTTTTTTTTTAGTAAGCATGAAGTGTTTTGATTGGGAAATCATTTTTTATGATTACAGATGTATAAATAGAAAAATCAGATGTGCCTGTTCTAATTCTCATGTACATTTTGTACATATTACGGTTCTTGTGCATATGTCATTGTATAGCAAATACACTGTCCTGTTCTTTCCATTGCCCAGTCCAGATTACTTTTACTCACAAACAAGGCTCACAGCTTGGCTGTGGTTAAGCTGCACTCTTAAAAAATTTAACATGAATATTATACAATATGCAACTTAATGATAGAGTTATCCAAGCAACTGTATGTCACATTTTCCAATGCTCTGTGTGTAAGTCTGAGCCCTTTGACTCAATCCTAAATCTGCTCTTAATCCCTCAGCAATGTGTAGTTTCACTCAAAATAGATGATGTAGGTCCTTTGCCCCTTCTTTCCCTGTTACCCAAATACAATTGCTAAGCAAAAGTCAGTTTCTAAGTGCTTGGGCCCAGGACATTTTGTCTCCTAAAATACCTCCCAGCCTCTCAACTGCAGAACTTCGCTGGCTTCAAAACTCGTTTTTATCTGTTCTTGTCCATCTTGGCTGCTGCCTTCTCCTTGCCCCAATTCAGCAAGTTTGCTCAGAACCCTATCCCAAATGTGTTTTATTATTGTTAATATTATTCTGGAAGTAGGATAGTTGCAAAGACTTGCTAACCACTTAGAGGATGGCACAGGTAGAGGTTCAAACCTGAATAACTAAGGGCTTCTTCATTTTCTTATTATTGCAACCCAGGTAATTTGCATAATAACTTGGTTTTAAATTTTACAACCACTGCTATAAAAAGGAGATAACCATTTTTATTGCTTTAAGGAAGAAAATAAGGATACTTTTAAAGGAAGAGAGCATAAGTTTGGATCTTATAAACTTGGCTTTGAACTCTGAACCTGTCACTCATCAGCTGTGTGGTATAGCCTCAAGAAACTTGATTAGAGCTGGTTGCCATGGTGCATGACTGTAATCCCAGTGATTTGGAAGGCTGAAGTAGGAGGATTGTGAGTTCAAAGCCAGAGGCATCTTGCATAACATAGCAAGACTGTGTCTCCAAATAAGTAAAAAATGGAGTGGGGTTGCAGCTCAGTGAGAGAGTACTTGAAAATATGTGCGAAGCCCCAGATTTAACCTCTGAGTACTGCAAAAGAAACAACAAAAAAAGAATCTCTTTTAGACTTCTGCCTCCTCCAGGCAGAGGCTAAGGCTGAGTGGTCTGTGAGGGAGATAACATCATTTCACTGATTTTATAGGCAAAGCTAAGTTGGTGATGAGGAACCACAGTTGGAACTCAGGGAGACTTACTCCATGGCCTTTTCTCCTAGCCACTGAACTGCACTACCTCTAGGAAGTTACAGAACAAATAGCTGGAGCCAACGGGCATAGAACCAATCCAGAAACTGAAGGAGGACAGTGGAACCAGAGGGCCTCAAGCATTTCAGACCCAGAGGAGCATCCTTTCCCAGGCTATGTCCAGAGCAGGGTTGAGTCTAAGTGAGAGAGGCCAGGAAGTCGGTGATGTGTTGGAAGAGACTCATTTAGGGAGTTTGAAGTCCAAGGAAATGGTCTCAGAGCTGGTACTGGAGCACTGGCTGGAGGACTAGAGAAGCAAGGAGATGAGTCAGGAAGACAAAGAGTGTTTAAGGCAATCTTGCAACCAACCCTCAGGCTGAGGAGGTTTTAAATATTTCATGTGAGGCAGGAGTTGTGAGCGTGTGTGTATATGGAGGTATGTGTCTGAGCAGACAGTTTTAGACTCCCCAACAGGAATTATTTATACATGATGAAATTTAAGACTGGTGTCTAGAATTTGCTTATGGCTTTAGCTATTATTTGTGACGTCTTAGGGCAGATGATTTTAAATGATAGCACATTCTTGTCACCTAAACTAATCTTAATCTTGTACTTTCATGATGTCTGCCAACCACCTGAAAATATATGGTATAGTTGTTTGTGTTCACATGTGTATTTTTCTGAGGAAAAGAGGCACAGCTGACTCAGTAAGAATTCAGGCAGTTATTACACTACTTTCTCATAGCTCAGATGGTATAATCCAAGCATAGATACTTCTTTATTGTAGACTATTTTCAAGAGCTGCTTTTCTACTGAGTCAGATAAGTTAGGAGTGAGATAGCTATATTTAAAGTTAATTTTATATCTTTAGTCTACCTATAGTTCTTTCTTTCATTTTATTAATTGGCAAACTTTTAATTTTCTGATCAGGGGCAACAAGTATTAAAGTTTAGGTAAATTGCATATTTGAAACCATACAATGCTGTCCTATATATATAGAGAGAAAGAATATTAAAACCAAATGAAACACAACCCACACGTGTCAGAGGACACATTTGGAAGAGGAAATGCAGCTGGATTTGTTCAAATTTGCAAAACACCAGATGTTCCCACAGCTTGTACATAATGGTAAAAATGTAAAATAAGCATGTGCTGTTCATACGGTGTGCAGTTTTCCAATGTATACCCACATTTAATTCAGAGTCAAATTTTTAGAAAGAACTGGTGTTCATAACAAAAACAGTAAATGCTTATTCAGATATTAGAATTCAAACAGGAAAGTCCTAATGCTGGAATTTAGTGCCCAAGCCATGGTAAATACACCAGGGACTACTCTTTGTACTAATTGTAATAGTTATTCAGTTAATATTTGCATTAGCAGAATTCCTAGAAATTATTGGGGAATTACTCTCCTCACCAAATGGTATTATGTCATGTAGGCAGAGACTGGATTTGCATGACATTGGAGGTGATGAGTATGCAAAAAGGAAAAGGGTACAAATGTTTAAAGTACATTTGCTGCAAATCTAAGTTGTTTTATTTGGCTGGGCTCTTTAGAGTGGCTGTTCTAGTTCTGTCCAGTTCAGCAATTAGAAACAATTTCATCAAAGGGACAAAGGGCAAGTTGGTGGGTTAGAAATCCAGGAAAATGGTAAAAGAAGATGAAAGGCGAGTCAGATTAGTATTTACTTGGTTCTGATCTGATGTGTTTAGAGAAGGGGAGCATACATGTCATGTCACCCATGGTGTTTTATCCTTCCCACTTGCCTCCAACTGCTGACACTACATCCACATTGGCAAATGCATGGAAATTACTCCATTCCTTACAAATGCTATCAAGAAGCTTGCTACCACAGCTGGGCTCAGTGGCACACACCTCTAATCCCAGCATCTCAGGAGGAAGGAGGGTTACAAATTTGGGTCCAAAGGCAGCTAGAGCAATTTAATGAGACCCTGTCTCAAAGTAAAAAAATTAAAGATGTGCTGGCAGTGCATCTCAGTGGTAGAGCATTTGCAAAGTATATGTGTACTGTAAAAGAAAAAAAAGTTAGCTACAATTGCTTTTTAAATTTTGTTTTAATTCCACTTTTTAAATTAGTATTTTAATTATACATATTGATGGGATACAGGGTGATCCAGATATCCTTTATGCAATTATCAAATCAGTATTGTTTATGCTTGTATCTCCTTAAACATTTTACAGAAAACAGTTTTAAAGGGGGGAAACATTTGATTAACATGTAATGACAATTGTATGTGATTTTGAGTTATACCATTTTTTTTTATTTTCATAGAGTTGCATCTTATATTTTGCACTTTTTCTCTTCCTCTTTACCCCTCTTAAGTTGTTCCCCCTTTCATCTTCCCCCTCGTCCACTCCCTTCCACTAGTCCTCTTCCCCCTCATATTGGATCAACTTTCACTTTGCAGTCTTAAGTGAGTATGATTTTATATATATAAGCATATATACATATATGTAGATGTATATATATATATATGTATGTATAGGTATATGTATATGTATTTTTTAAGGTTTATCTAGCTCATGCATATGAGTGAGAACATGCAGTATTTCTCTTTTTGAGTCTGGGCTTTGGCCTTCTACTGCTAGTAAATCTCTCAGTGCTCCTCAATCTGGAGTTGCATAGATGTTTCCTACTCCCCTCCCCATCACATTCCATAGGAGCCTTCTGTCCAACGCCCACCAGTTGTGATTTATTACAGTGTAAATCCCTCTTCTAATGGAGACATGTTGTCTCTTTTGTTTTTGTTTTTGCTGTGCTGAGGGTCAACTCCAGGGCCTCAGGCATACTAACACGATGTCTCTTGAGTTGGAATAGAAAAGTTGTTGAGAATCTCTTAGAAAAGTTGTTGAGAATATCTGACCTAGTCATGGATCTTCTGACTGTTAGATATCATTTCTATTAATAATTAAGCCTTTGTCCCTCTTTCCTTGCTTGCTTGCTTGCTTGCTTCCTTCCTTCCTTCTCCTTATAGTCCCTACTATTTAGTTCTGCCTTCTAGAGCTATGTAAACAGCGTAAAGACATCTCTATTTCATATTATGACTGTTTAAATTCCTGAAACTAGTCATTATTTCCTCATTTTACTCTATTATCCAGACTATTTGGCATTAAAAAAAAAGTCGAGCAGAGTACATTTATCAAACAAACAAACAAACAAACATGATTTGGCCTAAAAACAAAATTTATTTCTTAACTCTGCATCAAAAGACTATACTGTAACTGTAACTTCAGGTTTTCTGTTGTTGTTGTTAGGTGCCGTCGATATCCGACTCATAACGACCCTACTTACAACAAAAGAAACACTATTGTCAGTGCTTCTCTGCTGTTCATAGGGTCTTCAATGGTGGATTGTTTTTTGGGAGTGGGTTGCCGGGTCCATCTCCCAAGGCTACAGCATCTGGTGTTCCCAGGTGGTCTCCCATCCAAGTACTAACCAGGCCCGACCCTGCTTAGCTTCCGAGATCTGACAGGATGCCACCAGGCTACGGCTGCAGGCTTCAGGTTTCTACAGTGCTTAATACTATCTTTTAACTAAGGACAGCAGTACATCTGTCAACATAATGATCTAAGGCATATGTAAATATGGTTAGATAAAGTATATTACCTTCTTGCTTGGAATGATGTATGACTTTTTGATGCACAAGTCAAATACATTTTATGTAGGTTCAAACTGAATCATGAAACACAAGACTTAACCGTGTGCAATACACATTGTTCATTGCCATAGGAAATATCAAGTGATAAAAGATGCTTATAAGAAACTTAAAATGAAATTTACTTTTTAAACAGTACAACAGTTTGTGAATTATTGAGAAGCATATTTCTCATGAAATTTAAATGTTTTTAATAAGACAAGCAAAAACCAACATTTACTACAACTTTACTGTGTATACATTATGCTAGGCATTTATATTAGTCAGCTTCATATCACAATGACAAGTACATTTTCATTGGCAAGAAATAATCAACTTAGAAAGGATTATTTTGACTCATAGTTTTGGAAGCTCCAGTACACGATCAGTTGACCCTGTTGCCTTGGGTTTGTAGTGAGGTAGCACGTCATGGCAACAGTGTGTAGTAGAATAAAACTTCTCATCTCCTGGCCAGGAAGAAGGAAGAGGAGGAGCCTGGGGTTGCCCAGTGCCCTTCAAGGAACACCCTCAGAAACCTAAAGACTTTGCGCTAGGCCCTTCCTCGTGATGCTTCTACCACTTCTCAGTAGTACCAGGTTGAGAACCAAGATTGGGTCTTTGCAGAACATTGAAACTATAGCAACACCTCTTGTTACATCTTGTAATTCCTGCAAAACATTTCACTTTAGTCAAACTGGGTAAAACCAGATTCAGAGAACATACGGTAATTGCTAAAATTTTAGTTCTATAAGCCCATAAAATTGCCTGCAGCTGTAGCACTGTGGTGTCCAATCCTGTCAGAGCTCAGAAGCTAAGCAGGGTCAGGCCTGGTTAATCCTTGGATGGGAGACCAAGTGGGGACACCAGATACTGTTGGCTTGGGAGAAGGACCCAGCAACCCACTCCCAAAAATTAGTCTGCCATTAAAAACCCTATGAATAGCAGAGAAGGACTGACAATAGTGTTTCACCTGTTGTACGTTGAGTCATTATGAATCAGACACTGACTTGACAGCACCTAACAACAAGCCTGTAAATTGATTTTTGTTTTGTTTTCTTTTTCTGGTGAGAAAGAATAAGAGGAATAATCACATTCTGTTAGAAACACTTTTTAGCAAAACTCAAATTGTGAGGAAACCCTAAATCAATAGTATAATCCTAATTGAATGCTCAAAAAGTAATATAACAGGCAAAGGAAAATCAGCAGGCTTCACCTAGGTGTGCCTAAATCATTAACCTGTGTATGAGTTATCTTTGGTGGAAAACAATGTTTCTTAATCCCTGCAGGTCCTTCTTCGCATCTTCAGAATACCAGTGGAAAGGACCAAAGAAAACTTGGTTATTTCTTCTCTACCTGTACTTTTCTTGCTTTTGCCTTTTGAATGCCATCTGCATGCCATCATCTTTCTCCAACATTTTGTAACCACCAGTTTCCTTCCATCTGACAGTGCCTCACCAGCAGGCCTGGAGCTGTATGAAGCTTGGTAATTCCAAGTCACTCCGTTCTTTGTTCTTCCTGGTTGTCTTCTCTACACAATCTTCAGGGATGGTCTTTGCATGCTCCCTTAGCATCTTTGTAAAGTCTTGAAGCTGTGCAAAGTCACTGGCCTTTGTAAGTCCGAGAGCATCTAGGCCATCCTGCTTCATATTTGTGTCCTTATCAAACTTCTCTCTCCCAAACTGTAGCTTCTCCTAAAGTTTCTGCTGCTTCTTTATAAGGAATACCTGTATATTTTCTAATTTAATCAATACCTTTTTAACAGTTTTAGAGAGCTATAAGATCACGTGTGGTTTAGAATTGCTTGGGGGATTGGATTCTCAGTCAAGTGCTGGGAGCTAATCTGCGCCTGATTTGTTAGCTTTCAAAAATGTTGAAAGTGTGCAGTGTAGATTCAAGAATATATGGTATTTCAGCCTCCAGATGAATCTGGTTCTCTTCCTGATCTTTATCCTTAGTTTCTATAAGAACATCTGCCAGGAGTTCTTCCTAGCAAAGTGGGGAATCAGAAGTTCTCAAGATGAGGTGTGCAGCTTAGATAGTAGCATCGATTTTCTTTACGAGCTGGGATCACAAGGATGTTGAGGGGTTGGTCCAGAGCTGCAGTTCAGTTCAACTCATTATGTACCCACAAATCCTGCTGAGCCACGTGACTGGTCCTGCATTAGATACGTACCAGTGCCCCAGAGCAAAGGGACCGTGCTCCTGTTATTTTGGTCTCTCCAGAAAGAATTCCTGTTTTATGGTATTGTTTTCTATGTCCGAACAACTTGCAGTTCAGTATTTCTTTTCTAATATCAATTCTCCAAGTTTTTGCCTTCATTTCTTTCTGTTGTTTCTTGAGGTGAGCATGTATTCATCCTCAGTCTGTACTTCAGCTGGCTATTCTTTTTTCTTTTCACAGTAATTAGCTGCTTTTAACATGATTTTGTCTGCTTTTTTTTCCCCCTTTTATTTTAAAGGCTGAAGCCCAAGAGCATGGTGCCAAATGTTTGTTCAACATTTGCTGGAGGACCTTCTTGCTGTATCATAACATAGTAGAAGGGAACATATGCAAGATAGAGCTAAAATGGGAGATTTTTTGAGGGCAAGGATGGTGCCTTTTTATCTTTAATTTCTCTCTTATTAGTATAACATATACTATCATATAACATAACTAATATACTATCATGTAACATAACTAACATATAGTATAACATATACTAACATATATATCCCCTTAAGCAGTTATTGAAACAGTTATTATCACAGGTTGTGGGCCCTTAAACTTTTTAATGTCATGGTCCCTTAATATTCTTAAAAATTGAGGACCCTAAGGAACTTTTGTTTATGTAGGTTATATATGTTAATATTCATCATCAGAGGTCAAAAACAAAGGTTTGAAATATTAATTAAAAATGACCAATAATAAGTCCATTATGGATTGACATCAATGTCACATTTTAGTGAAAAAATAAATCATTATATTTCCAAGACAAAAAAATAGCGAAAGCACAGCATTGTTTTACATTTATGTGTCTGGCTTATATATAACATAACTGGCTTCTCTTATTTGTTTCTGCATTTACTCTGTTATTTGGGATGAAGTATGGAAAAAATACTGCCTTACACAGATACAAGGTTGGGAAAGAGGCTATGTTAAGAACCTGTAATTTGAAGTGTACTTTGATACCACACTGAAGCTCAACAAGTGGTAGATTCTTAAACATAATTACAGTGTGGAATCTATAAAACTAACTATTGAACATTTTATATTCTATTACATTAAAACCATTGGTTTAGATTTCCCTTTGGATGGATCTGTTACCCAGTAGTGATTTTCTTCTATAATTGCATTGTTGTTATTTTTAGATGCCATTGATAGGGTCCAACTCATAGCAACAATATGTGCAACAGAAAGAAATACCACCTGATGCTGTGCCACACACATGATCTTTATCTTTAAGCCTATTGTTGCAAATACTGTGTCAATCCATCTAGTTCAGGATTTTCCTTTTTTTCATTGACCTAACACTGCCAAAAATGATGTCCTCCTCTAGGGATTAGCCCCATTGACAACATTTCTAAAATACATAAAATGCACTCTAACCATCCTTGCTCCAAGAAACACTCTGGTTGCACTTCTTCTAGAATAGATCTGTTCATTCTTTTTGCAGTCCATGGTATATTCAAAATTCATCTCCAGCACCATAATTCGAAAGCATCAGTTCTTCTCCTGCCTCCCTTGTTCATTGTCTAGCTTTCACAACCATATGATGTGACTGAAAATACCACAGCATGAGTCAGGCACACCATGGTCTTCAATGTGACGTCTTTACTTTTCAACACTTTAAAGAGGTCTTTTGCAGCAGCTTTTGCCAATGTAATGTGTCTTTTGATTTTTTGACTACTGCTTCTGTGGATGTTGATTGTAGAATCAAGTAAAATCAAATCTTGGACAACCTCAATCTTTTCTCCATTCATCATGAAGTTACTTACTGAGCCAGTTGTGATGATTTTTGTTTCCTTAAATTTGAGCTCCATCTATACTGAAGGCTATATTCTTTAATTTACACAAGTAAATATTTCAAATCCTCTGTATTTTCAGCAAACGAAATATCATCGGCATAACACTGATTGTTAATCAGTCTTCCTGTAATTCAGATGCTGCGTTCATAAAGCCCAGCTTCTCAAATTATTTGATCAACATAGAGATTGAAGAGGTGCAGTGGAAGGATATAGCCCTGACGCACACTATTTCTAACTTTAAACCAGGCAATGTTTCCTTGTTCTGTTTGAATGACGCCTCCTGGTCCATGTACAGATTCCTCATGAGTACAGTTAAGTTTTGTAGTATTCCCATTCTTCACAGTGTTATCCATAATTTATGATCCACACAGTCAAATGCCTTTGCATAGTCAATAAAACATAGGTATCTTTCTGATATCCTCTGCATTCGGATAATATGCATCTGATATAAGCAATGATGTCTCCGGTTCCATGCCTTCTTCTGAATCTGGCTAGATTTTCTGGCCTTTCCCTATCAATATACTACTGCAAAGCTGGGCATGGTAGTGCATGCCTATAATCCCAGTGGCTTGGGAGGCGGAGGCAGGAAGATCGTAAGTTCGAGACCAGAGGCAGTCTGTGTAATTTAGTGAGACCCTGTCTCAAAAAGTAAAAACAAATAAAATGGGCTAGCGGTGGCAGTTCAGTGGTTCACCACTTGCAAAGCATGCAAGCAGAAGGCCCTGGGTTCAACCCCCAGTACCGGAAATAAATAAATATATATATATATGCACATACACATACACATGTACATACATATATATACATACACACATACATATACACACACACACTACTGCAGTTGCTTTGAGTGACATTTAGCAAAATTATATTTGCATGAGGTATTAACGATACCATTCAATAATTTCCGCATTCATTTGAATCCCCTTTGTTGGGAATAGGCATAAACATAGAACTCTTTCAGTCAGCTGACCATGTTAGCTGTTTTTCAAATCTCTTGGCATAAACAAGTGAGCACATCCAGTGCTGCATCTGTCTGTTGAAATATCTCTATTGGTATTCCATCACTTCCTGGAGCTTTCTGTTTCAGTGCTTTCAAGGAAGCTCCCACTTCTTCCTTCACTACCTTTGGTTCCAGATCATAGATGTCTCTTCAAATGTTTGATTATCCACCAGTTCTTTTTGGTATAATGACTCTGTGTATTGCATCCATCTTCTTTTGATATATTCTGCATTGTTTAATATTTTCCCTTTAGGAACCTTCACTATTGACACTTAAGGCTTGAATTTTTTTTTCTTTAAGCTTAAGAAAAACAGAGCATGTTCTTCCCTTTTGGTTTTCTATCTCAGCTCTTTGCACATGTCATTATAATATTTGATTTTGTCTTCTTGACCTGCCATTTGAAATCTTCTGTTTTGTTCTTTAATTTCATCATCTCTTCCTTTTACTTTTGCTCCTTGATGTTCATGGGTAAGTTTCAGAGTCTCTTTTGGTATGTAATTTAGTCTTTTATTTTTCTTCTATCTTTGTAATATCCTCTTGCTTTCCTTATGAATGGTGTCTTTGATGTCATGCCACAGTCATCTGGTTCAATCATTAGTGTATAACCCATCAAGTCTGTGCTTGAGATGGTCTCCAAACCATCTCAAGGTGGGATATGCTCAAGGTCATACTTTGGCTCTCCTGCACTTTTTCTAATTTTCTTCACTTTCAGTTTGAACCTGCGTATGTGCAGTTGGTAGTCTGATCCACAATCAGCACCTGATCTTGTTCTGACTTTTACTATTGAGCATTTTTATTGTCTTTTTCCAAAAATGCAGTCATTTTGGTTCCTGTATGTTTCATCTGGTAAATTCTGCTGTTTGGGCTGGAAGAGTTTAGCTCTATTGGTAGAGTGCGCCTCTACACTTTCTGAGGCTCTGAGTTTGTTCCCCAGCACCACAAAAATGGGAGAAGGACGTGGCAACCCACTGCCAAAGCAATCCTGAAACAATCAGCCATTGAAAACCCTATGAGGGTTGCTATGAATTGGTTCTGACTCAGCCGCATCTACTAACAACCTGTCGCCATTTATGTTCGTGAAAAAAATGTATTTGCAATGAAAAAGTCATTGGTCTAATAGAATTCTATCATGTGATCCCCAGCATTATTTCTGCCACCAAGGCCATATTTTCCAACTACTGAGCCTTCTTTGTTTCAACTTTTGTACCACTAATTACCAGGTGTATCCTGATTGCATGTTCAGTCAATTTCAGACTGCAGAAACTGGTATAGTTTTTCCCTTTCTTCATTTGTAGCCTTAGTGGTAGGTACATACATTTGAATAATAGCCATATTAACTGACCTTCCTTGTAGGCATACAGATATTATTCTATCACTGACAGCACTGTACTTTAGGATAGGTCTTGGGATGTCTTTTTTGATGAATAATACAACCCCATTTTCTCTTTACATTGTCATTTCCAGCATAGTTGATCATATGATTATCTGATTCAAAATGGCCAATACCAGTCTATTTTAAGCTTACTGATCCCTAGAATGTCCATGTTTATGCACTCCGTTTCCCTTTTCACATTTCTAATTTCCCTACAGTTCCTCCTCATTTTGAATTCTTTCATATCAGCAAATAGAGGTCCCTGGGACTTTATTCCATTTCCCTCATTAAGATCAACTCTACTTTGAGGAGGCAATTCTTCCCCAGTCATCTTTTGAGTACATCCTAACCTGGGGGGCTCAGTTTCTGGCACTATATTTGACAGTGTTTCTCTGCTATTTATAGGGTTTTCAATGGTTATTTGTTTCAGGAGTGGGCTATGAGGTCCTTCTCCCTAGTCTGTCGTCTTCTAGAAGTACAGCTGAAAGCTCTCCAACATTGTTGTTGTTGTTGTTGTTGTTAGGTGCCGTCGAGTTGTGTCCAACTCATTGCAACCTTCATAGGGTTTTCAATGGCAGATTGTTTTGGGATTGCCTTCAGAGTGGGTTGCCACATCCTTCTCCCGTTTTTGCGATGCTGGGAATTGATCTCAACCTCAGAGACTGCAGAGTGGCGCTCTACCAACTGAGCTAAATCCCAGCCCATCTCCAACATTATGCATTTGAAAATACAGTATTGGTTCACTCAATTATGCAGATTATTCAAATGTTGATACATTGGGTTCTAAAACTATCAAAAAATTCACCTACATTAATATGAATACTGGTCTGATCAGGTAAGTCCTTATGTGTTGGGATGCTCTTAAGCTTCCAGTGCTGCATGCTTGTTTCCCAAAATTCTCATTTTGCCATGCAATTTCAAATTATTTCATTGTAAACAAATACTGTGTACTTCTTTCCTTGAGGTGACAGGCTTTGTTCAGTTTGTAGAAAATGTCTAGCAAATGTTCAACTCTATATAATTGCCATAGTTTCTCTGTTGTTCTTTCAAGCAAAAATGTTTTATGAAAAACGTATTACTTCAGCATACAATTCAAATAATTGCACAAATTCGTTTTTCTGATCATACTTCTGTATATAATGAAATACTTTGTCCGTACATCTCATTTTTCACACAGAATATTAAGCATGCACTCAGTGGTTGAGATTTAATAAAATTAATAATTTTTATGCTTTCATCTAGAACATTCTTAAGTGAAAATGACAGTGAAAAATGGAGTTACTCTTAGAATACTTTGATTAATGCTTAGTCCTCAGTTTCACTCTTCATTGCTTTTTCCTCAATACAAATGTCAGTATAGTGGAAAAAGGTAAAAAAATAAAAAAACAACTTAATGTTATTATAAAGACAATTTTGACTTTGAAGATGCCTTGAAAATGTCTTCAGACTTCTGATAGTTTGTAGACTATACTTGGAGAATCCCTGTTATAGATTATTATTTCTAAAACCACAGGTATCTTTCATAGCTTGGAAGTTGAGAGATCATTTCAACTTCTTAAATATTTGTAAGAATATAGTAGATGCATAAAAGATAGTTGTATTAACCAGCTGTCTGTTGCTTTGACAAATACATGAGAAAATCAGCTTAAAGGAAGGATTTATTTTGGTTAATGCTTGCAGAAGTTTCAGTCCGTGATTGGCTGGCACCATTGTGTTTAGGACTGTAGTGAGACCAAGCATCAGTTCAGGGAGCACATCATAGATCAGGGCTGTTCACCTCATGTCATGTTGGATACAAAGAGAGACTGAATGCTTTTATCCCAAAGCTGCTTCCCCAAGGCCCATTAAGTTGTGAATCCATAAATGGATTAATTCATTGATAAGGTCAGAGCCCTTGTGATCTGCTCACCTTCCAGAAGCTCCACCTCTCAACATTGCTACATTGGGGACCACGCCTTCAACACCCAAGCTTTGGGGACATCTAAGATCCAAACCGTAATAATAATCTTTAATTTTCAACTCCTTAAAGTAGCTTAATTTCTGATCACTTTTCTAGACTTAGAAATGTTATAAATCATTTGAAAATGTAGTTGTGTGCCATGTTACATGCCTGTAATCCCAGCTACTCAGGAGGATGAGGCAGGAACATTGCAAGTTCAAGCACAGAGTCAGCCTGCACACCTTAGCAAAAGTCTGTCTCAGAATAAAAATGTTTAAAAATTCTGTGAGTGCAACTAAATGGTAGAGCACTTCCCTACCAAAATGTAAGAAGCACATGTTTCTGTCATTTGTACTATCCTTTGATTTTATGAGCTGTGCAATGTACAGTAGTTTTTCTTTCAATAAATTTTAGCCTTTCCATTTTTTTGATTTATACATGCACACACACACACGCACGCACGCACGCACGCACACACACACTGTTATCTTCATCTTTTATTGCTGATCAGAATTAATGACTTGCTCTCTGAAAGAGAGTATAAGATAGAACTAGTTTAGAATAAAGGTGCAGCTCTTCAGGGACACTCTCTGAACTTCGCATCCTCAACTCTGTTCCCAGGGCCTGTAGGTAATGGGGTTTAAGAATGATGCTTAATCATAGTTCATCCTCTCATTCATTTATACCCACTCTTAGACTTCAAAAAGATAGATATAAATATCAACAATAAATGATAAATATTATTGGAAGAGGTGGAATGGAAAAATGTGGCCTGGATCTGAAACCCAGTGGGCTCTTGCATCTTCACATTTGCATGAAACTGGTTAACTTAGGACTACTCCAGAAAGTCATCCTATAAGGAAGCCAAGAATTAGAGCCTGCTGTCAATGAGTAGGTTGCTCACAGGGATACATGACCTTTAAGTCAATTCTCATTGATGTGGCTTAGTATGAAGGAGTGGGAGAAAGTTTTCTGTTTTTTGATTGGAGTGAAAATTTTCTCCTCATAACAGAAAAATGTTTACTGGGGAGCATGTTTTGTGTCCCCTTAGTTGATTAGGCTTCATTATGAAAACTTGCCAACCAGAGCAGACAGGCAACAGGGATCTGTCTTAACCTGTCTTAACCTACCGCTCCCACTGCATAGCCCACTTCTCCTTAGCTGGTAGTCTCGAGTGCTGTCGTTCTGAGACCAGTAGTGGGCAGTTCAGCCTCTGCTTCCAGAAAGCTCTAACATATGACAAAAGAGCCCAGTCTTCGGACTCTTATAGTCTAAGTACAAAATTCATTCTCTATTCTATTTCCCATCAAAAATTTTGCACAACTACATTGATAATTAAAACTTGTGCAATGAGCTTAATAAGTGAGAGTAGAAAAGAGCAAGTTCTCCAGGTCAGCAACTTTAAATTGCCCTCAATTTTAACTCCTATTATTAAATTCCCAGGGATAAATTAACAACCTAAAAATCAAATCCTCTTGCTCTTTTAAAGTTCAATTAAATGAAAATTTAAAATTGATAAGATCATCAAAAGTAAGATACACAGATTATTTTTTCTGATGTCTATTCCATCTTGGCCAGAGAGGTCCAGTTTAGGAGTCTGGGTAGAGTTAGTTTCTTTCAGCAGACTATGTCATCTTTCACTTGTGTAGCATAGCTACTTCAGAGTATCTAAAGTTAAATTAATTCCACACCAAGTTTTTCATCATTTTAAAAAGTTCTCAGTGAATAATTTTTAAAAATGGATTAGTATCAACTCCATATTCATGCAATTTAGAAAACGCAAGGAAATCACCAGTCCTCGAACAATGACAAAGTAAAACAAAGCTCCCAGAGTCCCCTTCTCAGTACAATCTAAAACTGCATTAGTGGAGCCCATAGAATTGGCTCAGTGGTATGAGAGGGAAGGAGAATAGGAGGAAAAAAATCTTATTTTGTTTAGCTTTATTAGAGTATCACATCAAACCAGTTGTCTACAGATTGATTGGGAAGTCTTCCATCAAGAAGTTAACTGACATCTGTATACCATGGAGGAAAGGAAATCTCTCCATCCGTACTATTCCATCTCTCAGTTGTTGTTAGGTGCCATCGAATCAAGTCTGACTCGTAGGGACTCTGTCTACAACAGAACGAAATACTCAATCTGTGCCAGGAACACTATCTTATTTTATTTTTAGACCCATTGTTGCAGTCAGTGTGTCAGTCCATCTAATTGAGGGCCTTCCTTTCTTTTGCTGACCTGCCACTCTCCCAAACATGTTTTACTCCAGGGATTGGTCCCTCCTGAACACATGTCCAAAATACGTAAGACTCAGTGTAGCCATCTTTGCTTCCAAGGATCACTCGGCTTGCATTTCTTCTAGGACAGATCTGTTGGTTCTTTCGGCAGGCCATGGTAGATTCAATATTCATCTCCAGTACCGTAATTCAGAAGCATCAATTCTTCTGTCTCCCTTATTTAATGTCCAGCTTTCACAGCATATGATGCAACTGAAAATACCATGGCATGAGTCATGCATACCTTTGTCTTCAATGTGACATATTTACTTTTCATCAGTTTAAAGAGGAATTTTGCCACAGCTTTTCCCAATGCAGTACATCTTTTCGTTTTTTAAAAAATTTATAAATGTTGGTGGGGTGCAGAGTAGTAAGACTCCTGCTATATCCATTATGCAACTATTTTATCACTTGTGCTTACATATTTGTTAACGTACATGTTTTACAGGACCATATTTCCCATGTATTGATGTAGTTGCAGCTTATATTTTGAGATTTTCCTCTCTCTCTTTTCCCCTCTACTTTATTTCTGTTCCCCCTTCCCCAACTTCTTCCAAATACTTTTAGGAAATGTATATTTTGAGACCTTTTCATTGCCATTATTCTGAGTGGCATACACAAAGTATTACTATGGTCCTTGCCTTTGAGAATCTGTTTGAGGCATAGGTATGCATGCCCAGCAAATGAACTATAATTTAATAGAAAAAGTACATTTAGAGTATTCTATGTGTTTAAAAGCCTGCAGCCATACCACCTTGGCATCTAGTCCTATTAGAACTCAGGAGCAAAGCAGGGTCAGGCCTGGTTAGTACTTGGATGAGAGACCACCTGGGAATACCAGGTGCTGTAGGCTTGGGAAGAGGACCTGGCAGCTCACTCCCCAAAATAATTAGCCATTGAAAACCCTATGAATAGCAGAGAAGCACTGACAATAGTGCCAGGCATGGCACAGTGTTGGGTACTGTTTCATTCTTTTGTACAGAAAGTCCCTATGAGTTAGTTGGACCTACTTGATGGCATGCAACAATAACAAGATTATTTCATAATCACAGATATCTTGTGAGGGTTATTATTACTTTTGTGTGTGAGTGTGTGTGTGTGTGTGTGTGTGTGCAGTACCAAGTGGCTGAAACCTCAAACCTCACATATTCTTTAAAAACATTCTGCCACTGAGCTGTACCCCAGCCCTTCTTATTATTTTTAAAAATGAGACAGGATCTTACCAAGTTGCACAGGCTGCCTCTGGCTTTGAAACCTGTGGTCTTCATGCGTCTGCCTCCTGAGTTACTGTGATTACAGGCATGCACCACTGCACCCAGTTTGTGAGGGTTATCATTAAGCAAGTATTATGTCCAGTGTGAAGGTTAGATTGCTAGAGTGTGGTTGCCAAAATTTTAGCAAGAGGGAAGTATCCCATGCCTTTTTCAAACCAAGGTGTCCTCATTTCAAATTTGATGTTGATTGCATGACATGCATCTGCTTTAGGAATTGTGAAGAGAAGTGTCATTATAGCTTGAAATAACCATGCAGGTAAAGTTCAGGACACAGGTACCTTACATGCAAATAAGCACATAAAAAGTCTTACTTTTGGTAATTTGGAAAGTTTGTTTTACTCCAGTGGACCGTAATTTTATGAAAAAGGCAAACAAAGACATTTGAATGTGGTATGGAGAGGGAACAAGAAGTAAATGCATACTTGCCAATAGTGGAATGCATTAGGGAGAGAGCAATTTAAAGACGAGGGAGGGATATAGGATTTGAGGATCTCAGATGTGCCTCATCTCATTAACTCTCCTGGCAACTATATTGCATGGAGGACTCCATCCCTATTTTATTACACACTATGCAATTTAGGCTCAAAGAAGTGAAAGAACTTCCCCTGACCACTAGCATTTTACTCCCAGAGCCTAGACTTGGTGCTAAGTCTCCAGTGTTCTGACATCTTCTAACAAAATAATACTGTGGAAACAAATTCTTATCCTCTGTCTTATAAATTCATTTAGACTTTCCCTTGTTCACTGTACCTTAAGTAATGTGATTTACAACTGAGAGTACTGTGTGTGTTGTAGAGACTGGCAGAGCAGCTAGAGGGACAGTAATCAGAAATGCAGATTTCAGGCAATACAGTTCCTGGAAATGGCTACCTGTGGAAAGCATTTGAAAGGATGTATGGGCAGGGCTTGGGGGTCAGCGTCAGACCTCCTAATTCTATGTGGATCCTCAGTGTAAATATGTGCATGACTCAGAATGACACTTGCAGCGTTGGGTGGGGGTTAGCAACAGATGCAAGCTCAGGACTTGCTCCTCTGCAAGGTAGAGCCAGGCAGCACAGAATTATTGTGGCTAGCTACTTCACAGGTTGTGGTTCGGCTTCTGCCTGGCTGCCTTTGGTAAAGTACCAGTCCCTGTTTCCATCCACTGTGGTCACGTTATGGAGGATTTTGTTGCCAGGCAGATAACCTCTTTGCAGCAGGCTCCTTGTGGCTGCTTCCTCAAGTGGGAGGTGTAGGTGGGCACTCGTTCTGAGTATTGTGACCTGTACAAGAAAACTAAGAATTGGCTCTCCAGTGTCAGTGTCACCGTGTGATAACAAAGAACTGTGTTTCCAAAAGTCTGTCCTGGCCATCCAGCCTGCACCTGTAGAGTGGAATAGGTTCACCATTTCATCCATCTCCTCCTTCACATCCAGATACTGTAAGACAAAGTTGTATTGTACTATTCGATATTCAAGAATATTGTAGCATTACTTGGTGAAATGTCACAATGGCCCTGTAAATAATTTTATCACCATTTTGACAAATACAAAAATTACTTTCCAGGAGCATTGATGTCTGACTGCTCCAGCATTTTCTGAGCTAACACAATCAGGGTTTACATACAGGTCTGCTCCAGGAGTCTTGCTTTCTACTTACTGCCTCTCCTGTCTGGCTGATCTTGGGTATTGGCTTGACTGGTAAGCCAAAACCTTTTTCTCTGTGCTTGGAAAATTATTAATTGACTAAGGTAATAATGTGGTAAGAGAGATTGAAAATTGGTCAAAACACCATGTGTGTAGTACAGTCATAAATGACAGTGCCTTCTGCTCTTGAGGAAGAGTCTGGTGGGATGCTGAGCTGTTGGTGTTTCTGAAGCCCTCTCAGGCCTCCTAATTAATAAGCTGGAAGAAGAAGTACATCTCCCCCCCAACACACACCTGCCATGAAGCATGTGGGTTCTAAATTCATAAGGGGTATCAGTCTTGGAGAGAACAGAGGAATAAATGAACTATCTCAGAGTAATGCGTAGCCAACATTAAAGCATATTTTCACATGAGAAAAGCAATGGGGGCAAAGGTTATTACTTTCCTCCTGGAATGTTCTTCTCTTCCTGGCAAATTTGAGTTCTACAGCTGTTTGCTACTCAACTGTAAATCTTTAGTGATGTGGTCCTCCTTGCTCCTCCATTCTTTGTCAATCCTATAAACTCCCTCCTGCCACTTAAGTACCTTTTAAACTTACAGATTTATCTCCTAATGGCTATTTTATAAATACATTCTCTGGGTTGTACAGTGGAAGATTTTTTTTTTTTCCTTACAAAGCAATAAACACATTTCTCACCTGAGCTAAGGCTGGAAGATGACTTATTTGCCTTTCTGGGCCTCGATCTCCCTCAGTAGAACTCCAGCTCCTTGCCGTCTAGCACATAGCCATCTGCTCAGCCACCCTCACCTGGTGTTGGTGCAGTGTGGCCAAGAGGCTTGCCCTGCTGGAAATGCATCTTCAGAAAACTGCTGACTCCTTTTCCTTTCCTTACGCTTCTGAATTTTCTTTGAGTGTTTTTTGGGTAAAATCTCTTCCTCCTCAGGAGTCAGCCTGGCCCCTGATTACAGCCCAGGGACAGTGCACAGTGGAACTCTATTGCTATGGAGACTATGTGCTGTCAATGAGCACAGTGCAGTTCTTGACCAAGGTCTTGGTGCAGACCCATTCATGACTGGACGCCTTGTAGACAACATCGATGATCCTCATTTTCTAAGTACAACACTCAAGAGTCCCAGGAGAAGGTCACAACATTCAACCTCAGGGACCCATACTTGTTGCCTCCTCACACTTGGACTGTGTGCAGGTGACAGGGACCAATCTTAGTATTGGCAGCGGGGTGTCCCAACTCGTATTTGCCCTCCTTATGGTAGGGCCTTCTCTTGCCCCCCAACCTTGTGCTGCTTGTGTCGGTTGTCCTAAGAGATGCCCATTGCTTGACACTGGTTGGAAAGAGCAGTAAAAGAATTTGTAATAAGAAACCATGCTGTGTTCTCTTACCTAATGCCTACTATTTTGGCCGATACTGGCACCCACAGGAAGACCCCTTGGAAATGCAGCTCTCATGATGCCACTTGCTTTCGCCTACCTGGCAGCCAGAGGGAGCTCTTCATAGATGAAGGTAGTAAATATATCAGGGAAAGTTATGGCATCTGGAAGGTAGAAATACTTCATGACTAAGACAGTGGGGCCAGGCATAAACCCACTGATGAATTGCAGCTGAGTCTTTTAGTGAGGTGTTTTTTGTGAGCATCACAGCAGGACGGATGGTCATGTTTTTACTTTAGAAAGATCTCTTTGGTTATTGGAGAAAGGAATGGAAGGCAGCAGCAGAGACCAGAAACTCCCCATGTGAAAGCTTTTGCAGCGTTTGATGGGACAGGTAGTGAGGGGCTAAGTGAGGGTGTCAATGCCAAGCGCACTGGATTTGTGATTGTTACTATAGTCTGGCTAGGATTTAGCTCAATTGGTAGAGCACTGCGCTGCAGTCTCTGAGGTCCCGAGTTCAATTCCCAGCACCGCAAAAATGGGAGAAGGGCCTGGCAACCCATTCCCAAGGCAATCCCGAAACAGCCATTGAAAACCCTATGAGGGTTGCTATGAGTTGGATACCGACTCGACGGCACCTAACAACAACAACAACAACAACAACTATAGTCTGAGTATGTATCTACAGCTGTATTCATAACGCATTTTCATAAACCTCTTTCCAGGAAGTTTCACCTACTAGTTAACTACTAGTAACGGACTCACCCAACAAAGTTCCTTAATCATTATATAACTATTTTATGTCCAGTATACCTATTCTGATGTGGGATTTTTCATGCCACCTATGTGTGTAAAAGACTGATGGATTGATGCCATTTGATGTCTAGGTATTAAAAATTCTCATGAGGAGAATAGAGCAAAACAATTTTAAATTAATGGGCCCAGGGTAGCCTGCAAAGTTTCATACTTAATGTTGTAGCTTTTCAACATGGTAAATTGAATTGAACCTGGATAGATCTTAGATATGTCATAAGTTCTTTTAATACTAACATGGTAATATAGAAAGGCCTGAAGCCATAGCACTGTAGCATCCAATCCCATCAGAAAAAACAAGCAGCCATTGAAAACTCTATGAATAGCAGAGAAGTACTAACAATACTATTGCTCCTGATGTACATAGAGTTGCCTACAGTACTCAGTTTTCCCAGGCAGTCTCCCATGCAAATACTAACCAGACCTCACTGTGGTTAGCTTCCAAGATCTGATGGGATCAGACACCACAGTGGTATAGCTGCAGGCCTTCTATATAATAGGACCCAATAATCCCTACTCTATAAATATAGAATAATTTTAGAATGTTTTTCAACATAAGTAAAAATCCAACTAAAATGATCTAAACTGATCAGAAAATTTGTTGGCCCCTGTGTCAGTCCCCAGAAGAGGGACTGACTTCAGGGTTGACTACTTCAACAGTGGATGCTATCAAAGAACCTTTCTATCTTTTTTCCTCTGCTCTCTGCAGTGTTAACTCCATCATAAGGCTCTTTGCTAGTGGTAGCAAAAGATGGTGCCCAGTAGTAACTAGGGCTATGTTGCTTCCTACTTCATACTCAGCTAGATAGAGCGAGAGAACTCCCCACAAGCTCCAGACAGAATGTTTGAACTCTTTGCTCCTTAAAGCTCTCTGAATCAAAATCCCTGTGGCCCCTGGTTTGGCAGGGTGCTTATTAGCTCCAGCCCGGATTACCTGAACCAATCAGTACATCAGGAGGGATAAGATTGCCCTGGATTATCTGGCTCTTTCAGGACCAAACCTTGGAACAGCACTGAGTCAGTCCCACACAGATGGCATGGGATGCTTGTAGTGGTACTGCATGGACATGCTGTTGAGTGGATGTGAGGGGGTGAGGGGGACAGCCACAACTTCTGGAACATACACCATGAATAATCATTGTGAGGATTAAATAAAACACTGTATGTAAAGGTCTTGCTGCAAGTAGGCAATCAGTATTGAACACTTCACCTCTGCTTTTCTTTATTCTTCTTCCTGTAAGTTCAAAATATGGCATTTGAATGTCTTTAAGCCCAATTTCAAAAATCTAGCAGATTAAGTTGGTTTTGAATGATCTCAGTAATTTTAAGTGTTGAGATGTGATCTAGATTTTCCTATTTACACCCGGTTTGATATAACTTAGTGTATCTGTTTTAAATGATCTTAATCATAACAGTTTGTGATTATGTTTCCCATGCATGTGATAGAAGATTTTTAAATGAACAATGTGAGTGAATACTTTCAAATTTCATTAACACCTATGTGTGGACAACAGAAAGGTAGAGGAGTATTCACTGTTGAGTGTAGCCATGTTTTGCCTCATAACATTTTTCCTGCCCTATCCATTAAGATAAAAAATTACCTTTAAACTATTGAAAAACTTAGGAATGTATTAGCTTATGTCATTACTGAAAGTGAGCAGGAAAAAAAAGACCATTTGCCTGTTCCTAAAGAATGATCCTACGTCTGTGGTTACTGTACAAGGCAAAGGCAAACATAAAGTGGCCTCTGTGCCTTGCATTATTCATTTTTAGTATATATGTAATTGATAGTCAAAGAAAAAGTATAATTATAGCAGTGACTTTTTGTGAAGTATATAAACAAGTGTGATAAAATAGGCATTTTTAATTTCTATTTGAAGATTTAACTTGCTAAATTAAAACAAATTTTAAGACAATTTTCATTTTCAGTTTCACTGTTTCATATAATTCTATACTTATAATTTAAATTAGTGCTAATATGCTATATTGAGCACAAAGAATTAAAGAAGCGACTAAGTGTTGGGTCCTGCTCTAATGTGCCTCATAATCTATAGGGGAGAATGACCACAAATAAAGCCACATGCCACATTTGGTGGCAGCACACAGAGAAATGAACTGTCTGACTTTTAGCAAAACAGAAAATGATTTTTTAAAATAAAGTCAGTTAAAGACACCATAGATCATTTGGTATCTTCTTTGTAGCCCCCTTGTTTGCTGGCCCTTGCAAGTTACTCTGTCATCAGAGCTGATTTACATGTGTTTACAAACTATACATTACATGTAGAGCATTATGGTCTACATTAAACAAACAGAAAACAGTACACCATAGATTAGAATAAGAAATATGAGATCCTATCTCACCTTAGTAGGGGTTATATTATTGCATGAAATTTGTATTTTTAATATAGGTAAACTGAGTTTTGATATTCAGTCTGTTTTCCTATATGTCTGTGACAAAAAAGCTTGAAGCTGTTGGCTCAGTGACCGACACTTGGCTGCATACATCAGGGGCAGAGCATACTCCAGAGCTAGCGTAAGACAGCAGAGTGATGTTTACCGATGTCATTTAAAGCCCACACTGCCTTCTTCCTTCCATTCAACCCACTCTATCTAGACTCTTGCAGTGACCTCATGGCTGCTTCCTGGCCTCAGTTCCCAGTAACCACCCAGTAACTACCTCCAGCCATCTCCAACAATATACTAGTAGTGAATTGGTTGGATCACTTGAAAGCTTCAAGTCCCCAGAGCTTATGATTGTGGATCACATACTCCCATTTCCTTTAGTATCATCCAGGAAAAGCTCACAAAAAATATAGGATTTTTCCACTAATGCCAGTGTCTTCTCAGACCGAACAGACTGTGTATTTGAAGTCATGCTTAGTTGATTTTTGACACAGATAGTGTAAAAATCATACCAGGGAAACAGTGCTCCAGTGCAGTGAACTTGAACCTCTTTTTTACTCATGTACCTAAGAGAACTTAAAATAGCTTGGCTACCTTCTCAAATGTTTGTTGTATAAGTATTTTTTTTTACCATAATTTAAAGTATTTACAAAGGAAGATATATCTTCCAGCATATTTTAAATATTGGCCTTTAAAACTATTAGGTAATTCTATTTATATCCAGTGTAAGCTACATAGCATAGCAATTGCTTATGTTACATATTCCTTCAGAAAGTATAAGGCCAAGCATATCCTTAGCAGTCAGCAAATTTGCATCACTGCTTTTTCTCAAACTGTTTCTACTGTTTCTTTTGTCAGAGAGAAATAAAGCTGGATCCTAGGTAAAAGAGGTAACAACAGATAGTATTTAGCAATAACTACTTCAGAGGGAGCCTGCAGCCATATCACTGTGGTGTCCAGTCCCATCAGATCTTGGAAGCTAAGCAGGGTCAGCCCTGGTTAGTACTAGGATGGGAACACTAGGTGCTATAGGTGTGGGAGAAGAACCCAGCAACCTACTCCCAAAAAACATTCAGCCGTTGAAAACCCTATGAATACCAGAGAAGCACTAACAATAGTGTTTCGTCTGTTATACCTAGGGTCACTATGTGTCAGATACTGAGTCGACGGTACCTAACAACACTGGCAGAGGGAAGGGCTGGGGTTTAGCTCTGTTGGTACAGTGCCGGTCTGCATGCTGTGGGGCCCTGGGTTCAATCACCAGCACCACATAAAATGGGAGAAGGACATGGCAATCCACTCCCAAAGCAATCTCGTAACAATCGTTGAAAACCATGTGAGGGTCACTGAGTTGGACCCAACTTGACAACACTTAACAACTTCAGGGAGAAGAAAGAATGGAGCATAAATTATAGACCAAAAATCAGATAGTGCACTCTTATTAAATTATTTTTAATGATTTATCAGTGGACACCTCAGTTAATCCTTCATAAGTTTTGTTGAAAGCAAAGATTGGGAAACCTTGTGACGTGGAAAAATAAATTTGTTATCTATCATTGGAGTCCTATTATCTACCAGTATTTTGAATTGTCCCTTTGTTAGGTGTTCTGGAGATTTACCAAGGCTGGAACAATGTGCCTGTGTTAGGTTTAGGAAGCACAGGAGACATCCTTCTTCTTTGTAGGGGGAGGAGGGCCTATTCACAGAGAGAGAGCAGGGTTCACATCTTGACCTCCAGCATGTTCTCAAGAAGACCAGTTTTAGAAGAAAATACTTAACGAAGGTGGGAATTTAGAAGCTGGCTCCCTTAGAACTCCGAGCTTGTGTTCCTTTTGGACAGTGTATGCTGGTGGCATGTGTACCGCAGTTTGAAGACCAGCCTCCTAAAGGGCATGTCTGC
>VMDO01013156.1:0-59357 GCA_007922755.1 Pedetes capensis | reverse complement strand
TTTCTGCCTCCAGCTCCTTGCACATGTCATTATAATATTTGTTTTTGTCTTCTTGAGCTGCCTTCTGAAATCTTCTGTTTAGTTCCTTAACTTCATCATGTCTTCCTTTTGCTTTAGTTGCTGGACGGTCGAGGGCAAGGTCCAGTGTCTCTTTTGTCATGTAATTTGGTCTTTTCTTTTTTTCTTGTCTTTTTAAGAACTTTTTGCTTCCTTCTTGAATGATATCTTTTATGTCATGCCACAACTCTTCTGGTCTCCTATCATTTGTGTCTAATGCATTAAACCTATTTTTGAGGTGGTCTCTGAACTCAGGTGGGATATACTCAAGGTCATACCATGGCTCTCGTATGTTTGTTCTAGTTTTCTTCAGCTTCAGTTTGAACTTGCATATGAGAAGTTGATGGTCTGATCCACAGTCAGCACCTGGTCTTGTTTTGACATTTTGTACAGAGCTTTTCCATCGTCTCTTTCCACATATGTAGTCAATTTGATTTCTGTATGTTCCATCTGGTGAAGTCCATGTGTATAGTCTTCATTTATGATGTTGAAAAAATGTATTTGCAATGAAAAGGTCATTGGTCTGACAAAATTCTATCATGCGATCTCCAGCTTCGTTTCTGTCACCAAGACCATATTTTCCAACTACTGAGCCTTCTTTGTTTCCAACCTTTGCATTCCAGTCACCAGTGATTATAAAATAAAATCCTTAAAAAAAAACCCCAAACAAACAGAAAACAAACAAAAACTCAGCCTCATCTGAATAGTAGTCACTCTCTATGGGAGTTTCTCTTAGGAGTTTTACTTTTTTTGTGGGGAGGAGAGGGGGGTTGTTTGTTTGCTTGGTTGGTTTTTTTTGAGACAGGGTCTCACTATGTAGCCCAGGCTGGCCTCAAACTCATGATCTTCCTGCTTCTGCCTCCTGAGTGCTGGGATTACAGTTGGGTGCCATGCCTTCCTCCCCTTTTGAGGGGGCTGTGGTCTTATTATATTACCCAGGCTGGTCTCAAAACCCTGGGCTCAGTGAACCTCCCACTTCAGCCTCTCAAGTAGCTGGGACTACAGGCACATGCCACCACAACGAGCTAGAAATTATAAGCATACATATACATAAAATAAGTCCAGAAGGGTACATAAGAAAATAATAACATTATTATTTTGTGGCTAAAGGACAAGAATGGAAGTGAGACTTCTTAGTTTTCCCTTTTGTGTTTTCTCTTTCTTTCTTTTTTTTTGCACTAAGCACACCACCCACTCTACCACTGAGCTACACCTTCAGCCCTCCACTCCCTTTTTATGTTTGGAATGACAGATCATATATATGTATTACCTATTCAAAACTAAGTAAAATAAAAAACAAAATGTAGAGCTCTCAAAGTCTAATAGTCTGCCTCTCTTCCAAGTAGTATAATAGTTAAGCTGCAGAATTTGCTGTATAAAGGTCTCTTGATTACTAAAGAAGTCAACATCCAGCTTAATGAAGTGGATCATTGTGCAGCTGTACTGATCTATCAGAATCCAGCTGGCTTGGTGTAGTTGAGGACACTTTTAGCTATGAGCTGAAGGATGGCATTTTCCATTCCTGCCTTACAGATAGGCTGGGCTCAGGACATAACTCAATTGGGTAGCTCAGAATAATGAGGGGTTTAGGGACAGATTGGAGGTCTGATTTACCCCACTTTTGCAGGTTTGTTTTGTTTTCTTTTTTGTTTGTTTTTTGAGACAGGGTCTCATTTTTTAGCCCAGCCTGGCCTAGAACTCGAGTTGGCCATCCTGCTTCAGCCTCTCAAGTGCTGGGATTTACAGGCACGCACCACTATGTCCGGCCTTATTTTTGCAGGTTTGTCTTAAAGGAGATAGACAGAAAGTGAAGAACTACACCTTGTGATTAGGACATAGTCCCATGTAAATAATACTATACATATTCTATACCTTATAATATTACAAAGTGTTCATAAACTTTACCTCCTTGAGCCATATAACTTTCCTGGGAGTGAAATGGCCAAGGATTTTATCCTGTTTTTACTGAAGAGGAAACTAAATGTGATGACCATGAGTGATACTTCTCATATCCTTTCAACTGCAGGAAGCAAATGACTAAGGTCTTCTGCATTCTGGAATTCATCACTGTGTTTGAGCTGAGGCCATACTACCAAGGGCTGCTTCCAGCCAGTCACTGATTTGCAGCAAGGATATCAAGGCAGGCTCATCCTGCCTCAGTATGGAAATCCATGTGGGATTCCTCTCATGGCTTGAGTGCTCCCCACCTGTCTTGCCAGACTCTCTTTGGAGTATACTGTACTCTAACACTCTTCTCCTCACCCATCCTTCCTTTTCTCCCTTCTCCATTCAGAGAAAACCCTGCATTGTAGTTGGATGGCCCTGCCTGTCTTTCCTGGTTTCCTCCCCTTTTCTCTTAGAGGCATTTCCTGCAAGTTTAATACAATTTGGCATCAAACATAGATCAAAGTGATTCCAGGTGTGTTTCCAATCAATGCACTATATTGTTTTTTCATAAATTCATTTCAACTTGAGTCACTAGGTGGGCATATATTTTTTTTCTACTAGTTTGCTATCATTTTTGAAGCTTTTGAAAACTTCATTTTAAAGATATGTATATATATATATATAATTATATCTGGCATATTACATTGGCATGGTGACACAGGGTCTCACTTTGTAGCTCTGGGTGGGTTTTAACTCACAATCATCCTGTCTCAGCCTCCGGAGTGCTGCGATTTCAGGTGTGCAGCATCATACCTGCCTCCCATCCCTTGTTTTGAGACAAGGGCTCACTATTTTGGTCAGGTTGGCCTCAAACTCCTGGGCTCGAGTCATTTTCCTACCTCAGCCTCCTGAATAGTTAGGACTCTAGGTGTTAAAAATTATTTTATCTTGTTAAAAAATGTCATTTGGGGGCTGGCAGTGCAGCTTAGTGGCAGAGAGCTAGCCAAGCATGTGCCAAGGCCCTAGGTTCAATCCTCAACACCACAGGCGGGGGAAATAGGTAATTCTGCTTTATATTAAATTATATAAACATATTGTTACTAAGAAGATGAGTCTGGGAGATGCTGGGCAACTGGTCCAAAGCAGAAAGCTGACTGCAAAACCTAAAAAAACACCTCGGTCCTTGTATTCAGCATATAAAAGAATTTAACACTTAAGTTATAGTACAGAACACAGAATAGGTTTGTTAAAGATAAAACACTTTATGGAATAATTACAGGGAAAACTGAGGCACATGGAGAAGATTATGTAAACCTGGGAAGGAAACTGGAAAAATCTGCATTCCCAGTATGAATCGGTATAAGCCTTTTTGATTCCCCAAGGGAAGGTAAAGAAGCTAAAGAGCTCAGGAGAGTTAAATAAGCTTTTGGAAGGAAAAGTGCCCTGGATAGACAGAGAAGAAGGTGGGCTCGAAAGAAGAGAAAAGCATACATGTGGTTGTTGGAGAGAGAAAAGCAGAGGAGCAGAGAAAAAAGGAGAAGATGAGAGAGGAAGAGAAAAAGAGAGGGTGGCCTCATGTTCCCTCTAGTTGTATTCCAACTAGGGAATGCCCAGTGTGACATCAGCCTGGGGTGCCTAGTTCTGGACACCTAGTGTGTCATAGGCCTAGGGTCCTTGTTTTATAAATGGCTTGAGGGCTTGGGCAGAGTGTGGGACCCATTTGAAAATGTCCTTCCAATGTGCTCAAAGACACATGGCTTCTTCATTGTGGAAGAAGGGCAGGAACCATTTTCAATCCCCTTCTCCTCTATATTGCCTGCTAATGCCTCAGCTAGCCTAACAATACAACTCAGTTTCACAAAGCTTCTTATTTAGTTTTAATGAAAAGTTTTAAGTCTTTTTTTTTTTTTTTTTTTTTTTTTGGTGGTACTGGGGGTTGAACCCAGGGCCCTGTGCTTGCATGCTTTGGGAGTGCTGGACCACTGAGCTGCACCCCCAGCACATTTTTTTTACTTTTGTGAGACAGGGTCTTGCTAAATTACGCAGACTGCCTCTGGTCTTGAACTTGCAATCCTGCCTCCACCTCCCGAGGCACTGGGATTACAGGCATGCGCCAGTATGCCTGGCTTACTTTGAGGTCTTTTTGTTATTCCTTAATAATTTGTTTTCATGCTTTCTCCATCTCCACTTTTCATTGCCCTTATTAATGCCCTGAGGTTTGTAATTATGTGGCCAACCTAGAGGTTCTGGGAATTTACACAGACCAGAACTACCACTTGCTGGTAGCCCTGTTGTTTGTCAGGGAATGTCATAAACCCACAAGTGCTGGTCAAAGGAGGAAGCTGTCTCAAACTCTGTTGAAATGATGTCACCAGGAGAATGAGCACATTGTAAGCTGTGGCCAGTGTGAAACCACTTAACACAGGGCAGGGAGGAGACAGAGGAACCAGCACCCTCTTATTTCTAGGCCCTTCTTGGAATCGGCTGGCCACAGCTGTTGCATGAGTTCCTAGCACTCTGCTGGGAGTTCATTCTGACAGCTGACAGAACATAATGTTTTATTAGATGATCAGGGAAAGGGTGTCCAAAATTTTAGCTCCCCTGGACCACATCAAGTAAAGAGGAATTGTCTTGGGCCATGCATACATTATATAGTATAGTCAGGAAATATACATAATAAGGGAAGTCACAAAAAATAAATGCTAAAAACACATGATGTTAAAAGATTTTATAGGGCCACATTACTAGCTTTTCTGGGCTGTATGCAGATTAAGGGTTTCTTCCTAAAGTGTGGTTGACTGGAAAAGGAGGGAGAAACCCCTCAGGGGCCAATATTTTTTTCTTTTTTCTTTCTTTCTTTCTTTCTTTCTTTCTTTCTTTCTTTTCTTTTTGTTCTTTTTCTTTTTTCTTTTTCTTCTCTTTTCTTTTTTTGTGATGCTTAGGAGTTGAACCCAGAGCCTCATACATACTTTGCAAATGCTCTATTACTGACATTCACTCCCATCATTTTTCAAAATATTTTTATCTTGAGAGAGGGTCTCACTAAATTACACAGGCTGCCTCTGGCCTCAGACCTGTGATCCTCTTGCCTCTGCCTCCTGAGTTGCTGGGATTACAGGTGTGCTCCACCGTGCCCAGTTCAGAGGCCAGAATTCTATTAGTGATTGACCCTGAAGAGATGCATGGAAGGGCTGCAGAGCAAGGATGGTGGAGAAGGTTTTGAAGCAACTGGATAAGCTATGTGAAGATGGCTTTCCTGGGTACTGTAGCAGAGCATTATAAAGCCTAACTTCTGCTCTTATGTCCCACAGGGATAAGAAGGATGGCTGGAGAGGGCCAATGTAAAGTGAAAGCTTGAGCTGAAGCACTTGACCTGGCAAAGAAACAAAGAAGGTCCTTAAGGAATTGTGTTTGTATCAGATCGGTGATTAGCTGTTCTTCTTCAGTCTGTGTAGTGAGGAATCAGTACCTTATCTATGGTAGCAGGAGTGCGAGGTAAGGAGAAAGGGAATAATACTACCTTAACCCTTCATTGACAGTCAGAGATTTCAGATAACAGCTTTATATTTTGAACTCTTCCAGAGCAAAGGTCATGAATTTTACCACTCTTGCAACCCTGCTAATGCCCAACAAGAGCTACATACTTGGCAGGACCTCACTGAATACAGTGTATTATTCTTTGGGGGATCATAGAAAGCAGACTTTGGTAACCTGGTAATGTTCACTGTGCTAAATGATGTTCATTCCCAGGAGCACCAACCTCTCCACCTCACCTCCAACATTCTTCCTTTATACATTTTGATGGCTCTAGCTAGCAGTCTGTCTGCAGCTGTATCACTGTGGTGGCCGACTCCATCAGATCTTCGAAGCTAAGCAGGGTCAGGCCTGGTTAGTACTTGGATGGGAGACCACCTGGGAGCACCAGGTGCTGTAGGCTTGGGAGAAGGACCTCACAGCCCACTTTCAAAAAACAATCAGCCATTGGAAGCCCTATGAACAGCAGAGAAGCATTAACAATAGTGTTTCACCTGTTGTACATAGGGTTGCAATGAGTTGGGTACCCACTCGATGGTACCTAACAACAACAATAAAACAAGCTAGCAGTCCATTTCTAAGATAGGTTGTTGACTAGCATGAGGTTTGCTATTGCCAGCAGTCAATGCTAGATTAAATTTATGGCCATTTACCATTTGCTGAGACACCTCGTGGGTCTATACCAATGTATTCAACTGTGTAGGTGGCCAGAGTGGAGGCCAGCTCAGCAAACAGTGCTGTGGCTTCTCCATTGATTATATCAATTATAGGCTCAAAAATGCTGACAGGAAGATCTGTGTGCTTGGTCATAGGGTTTAACTTAGGAAAGAGGGGCTCTCAATTATCTCATACTCCTGCTTATGGATGTGGATGTTGAAGGGGTGTGGCAGTCCCCTGTAGCATACAAACCCAGGAAACCCCAGCTCCTTGAATACTTATTTAAACATCAGCTCCTTGATGTAATTATATTCCTCATCAATGATAATCCTTCCTTCCACAGTGTGGGACAACCACTCCAAGGACTTTGTCATCTTGACATTTTTTCCCTCCCACTTCTTTATCAGAGCCTCAGACCCCTGCATAGGCTACCTGTCTTGAGAGAGCCTGCACACCCAGTAGTCTGAGATGTTGAAAATGACAAGAGGACAAACAGTGACTGAAATGCACTCCCAGTCACTCTGGAGGCCATCATGCTGGGGACTACTGCTGCATCTACCTCCATCCTGTCGATCCCTCCTTATTTTCTTTCACTTATTTTTATTTTTATTTTTGTCTTTTTCTTTCCTGGCCTGGGTCTTGCTACATAGCCGAGGCTGGCCTCAAACTTGCCATTCTCCTGCCTCAGCCTCCTGATTTCTGGGATTACAGGGGTGTGCCACCATGCCAGGCTCTGCAGTGTTTCTTAATGTGTAATTCTTGAATCGTCTGCATCAGAATGGCCTGGAGTACTTGTTAAACCTTTCTAGATTGTGTCCCAAACCAGGTGAATCAGAACCTTTGGAGATGAACCCAAGAATTTTTATTTATTTATTTTTTTCTGTGTTGGGGATGGAACCCTGGGCCTCTTAAATGTTAGGCAAGTGCTCTACCACTGAGCTATATCTAGCCCTCAGAATCTATATTTTAGGAAAATGCTCAGCCATTGTCATGCACACAAATGAACACCTAATACTCACTGGACAGAACAATGGCCAGGTTCTATTTCTACTTGAAATTCTATAATTCTTGTGACTCATATTTTAGTTAGCTGTACTCTTCTTTGAGCAAAACAAAATTAAAAGGAGAAAGAAAATAATAAAGATTAAGAATCCACTATTTAATCTCAGCACTGGGGAGGCTAGGGCAGAAGAATCTTGAGTTCCAATCCAGCATAATCTACAGAGAGAGAACCTGTCAAAAAAACCCAAAACAACAACAGCAACAACAACAAAAAACAAAAGCAAAGTGTACACACACACACACACACACACACACACACACACACACACTCCAGAAATAAATAAATCATAAGTTTTAAATTGAGGCTGGGGTTTAACTCCTTCAGTAGAGTGCTGCTCTGCACTTTCTGAGGGCCTGGGTTCAATCCCCAGCACTGCAAAAATGGGAGAAGGATGTGGCAGTCCTCTCCAGAAACAATCCAGAAATGATCAGCCATTGAAAACCCTGTTAGGGTCTGCTATGAGTTGGACCCGACTTGACAACAACAACAACAAAATTTTAAATTGCTGTTCTGAGTAGCAAGATAAAATCTTGTGCCATCTGGCTGCATCTGACCCTGGATTGGAAGTATGTCTTTTTCCAACATATCCATGCTGTATGCTATATATTCTACCCACCCTGAGGCAGTTGACAAAGGGTGGGGAAGGGATAGGGAATACATTCATATAACTTTTATTATAATGTCATAATTATTCTATTTTATTAGAATTATGCCTAATTTATAGGCTGGGATTTAGCTCAGTTGTTAGAGCACCGCTCTGCAGTCTCTGAAGTCCTGAGTTCAATTCCCAGCACCACAAAAATGGGAGGATGTGGCAATAAACTCCAGAGGCAATCCCAAAACAATCAGTCATTGAAAACCCTATGAGGGTTGCCATGACTCGATGACACCTAACAATAACATGCTTAATTTATAAATTAAACTTTATCATAGATAAATACATATAAGATAAAATAGTACATAATTATATACACATATATATGTGTGTATATATAAGGTTTGGCAGTATCTGTAGTTTCAGTCATCTATTGGGGTCTAGAACCCACACCTGCACATATCCTACTATTTTTGAAATTTTTTTTATTCTTGTTGAATAACCAAATTTCTCCTATTATGAAAATTAATTACACAATATGGTGATGAAATATAGAAACAACTTCATCTTAATTTTGCTTTATTTTTCTTACCTATTTAAAATTTATTCTCCCTATATTCTTTTTATTAGTAATTTTCTTAGTTAGCATACAAAATAATGGAATTCATTATGACATTTCACATATGCATATTACTATATTTTCCTCATATTATTTTTCCTATTGAAAGCACTCAACCACTGAGCCATACTCACAGCCCAGTTTTTACTTTGTATTTGAGACAGGGTCTCACTAAGTTACACAGGGTTCGTAAATTTTCACAAAAAGAATATATGCATGTAGCAAGCTCCCAGAATAAGAAACAGAAAATTACCAACACCCCCAGGCCCCTTCTAGTCATTAATCCCCCATAAAGTAAACACCATCCTTACCTCTAACAGCAGAGGTTAGTGTACTCATTTTGTGCAGAGTGTACTTATACTTAGTTTCTTTCATTTATATTACTTTACATATAGTTACTTGTAGGTCTGTTCATTCTCTGAATAACATTGCAAACTTTTTATTCTGAAATTCACAGAAAAATGTAAACACACCCATATACCTTTTACCCAGGAACATGAACTATTATTATCTCTTCTTTACAGATGAGGAAACTAAGACAAGGAGAAATTGGATAGCTAGCACAGATCACCCCCTGGGAACTGGTCTTGCCTAGATTGCTGCTTATGTTATTGGGGAGACACAGACAGCAGTCCGAGAAGGGAGCTGATAGCACAGGAGTTTGGAGCACAGGTCCCAGAGGCTGGCTGCAGCAAATGCCTCCCTGGCACAGCAGATACCTCAGTTCATTTGTGTTTCCTGTATAAATGATCTTATATAAGACAGAAATTATGGTAGAGAGTATGTTGTTGTTGTTGTTGTTAGGTGCCGTCGAGTCGGTATCCGACTCATAGCGACCCTCATAGGGTTTTCCATGGCTGGCTGTTTCGGGATTGCCTTGGGAGTGGATTGCCAGGCCCTTCTCCCATTTTTGTGGTGCTGGGAATTGAACTCAGGACCTCAGAGACTGCAGCACAGCGCTCTACCCACTGAGCTAAATCCCAGCCCCATGGTAAAGAGTATAGACTAGTTTTATTACAACATAGTACACCTTCGAGATGTGAAAGTGGACAGTAATGAAGGGGTACTGCTGCCTAGAGCTGAACTAAAATGTGATTTTTATAGTAACAAACTGAGCAGTTTATTCCATTTTTGAATTTTTCTTGAGCCAAAATTGAGATTTCTTGTTTTTCTGAAATTTTGGTGAAAAATTTGTGGGCCTGATCACTCCATATATATCTCTTGTAGCCATGTTTTTATAGAGACATGAGTCCAGTTTGATATTATCATGTGAGAAGGGCCCAGAGGGTGGAGGAGACAGAAGCAAAAATTGTTATTTGCCTGTAATTCATTTTGAAGACGAGAGAAAGAGACAGAGAGAGAGAGAGAGAGAGAGAGAGAGAGAGAGAGAGAGAGAGGAAGTAGCTAGTTGGTTGGGTGCTGTGGTGCATGCTTGTAATCTTAGCAACTAGGGAGGCTGAGGCAGCAGGATGGTGAGTTCAAGGCCAGAAGCAAGATGTGTAACTTGGCAAGACTCTGTCTCAAGATAAAAAATAAAAGAGGTGGGTGGGAGTACAACTCAGTGGTGGAGCACTTGCAAAAGCATGTGTGAGGCCCTGGGTTCAGAACCCTAGGACCACCAAAGGGTTGGGGGGAGGAAAAAGAAAGGAAAATAAAGAAAGAAAAAGTAAAAAATGGGCACAGCTCAGTGGTAGAATGCTTGTGAAGCATGTGTAGAGGCCCTGGGTTCAACCCCTCAGAACTACAGAACAAACAAACAAATAAAAAATTGGTCAAAGGAAGACGTTTCATTGTTTAGAGAATTTAAAAGATTAAGTAAAAATGTTTTGGTATAAAGAACACCAAAATGTTTTGGTATAAATGTTTTGGTATAAAAAATGTTTTGGTATAAATGTTTTGGTATAAAGTAAAGTAAGACTATGAGGTGGTCCAGGAGCTACATTGTATAGGTTTAAAGGTAAGTGTTGTTGTTGTTAGGTGCCGTCAAGTCGGTGTCTGACTCATAGCGACCCTCATAGGGTTTTCAGTGGCTGACTGTTTTGGGATTGCCTTGGGAGTGGATTGCCAGGTCCTTCTCCCATTTTTGTGTTGCTGGGAATTGAACTCAGGACCTCAGAGACTGCAGCGCAGTGCTCTACCAACTGAGCTAAATCCCAGCCCTTACAGGTAAGAGTGCTATTAAAATGCATAAATTGAAATGGTCAAAGGAATTATTACTGTACTTAATTACAAGGAAGTTGTTTTGACATATGTTGACTACAAACATCTTTTTTTTTTTTTTTTTTGTGGTATTGGGGGTTGAACCCAGGGCCTCATGCTTGCATGCTCTGCAAATGCTGGACCACTGCACTGCACCCTCAGCCCATTTTTTCACTTTTTAGAGACAGGGTCTTGCTAAGTTCCGCAGACTGCCTCTGGTGTCAAATTTGTGATCCTCCTGCCTCGGCCTCCCAAGCCGCTGGGATTACAGGCATGCACCACCACGCCCAGCTATGACCCATAATCTTGTAAGAGCTCAGAGAAGCACAGGATTATAGAGAAGAAAGCAATGTTAAACTCAAAGGTCACATAAACTTTGACCTTAAGCATGGCTTATTGTTATTTTAACATTTTTATTTGAAATATCTTTCAAAATAATGTCTCTAAAACAGGCAGCAGTTTTCTTGGTAGTTGTGTCAAAATTCTTGACTCTCAGCTGTTAAGACTTGAACCTGTTCCCAAAGTGAAGGCTCTTTTCCCTTTCCCATGTCCCTTGGTTTTCCTTTCTATCCTGCCTCAATGTTAATTCTGCATGGGTAGGAACCCCACTTTGAGAACCATTGCTACAAAGCATTTACAAAGGTCACGTGTGAGTTCTATTGCCTATCTTGGTAGGCAAGTGCTCTGCTACTGAGCTATATCTTCCTCCTATCTTGATAATCCAGAAGAATTTTTGGTTAAAATTGACATCTAAGAAATAACAGAATGGCATTTATGAAGATTAATAGATCATTACAAACCAAAATTTAATCCAACAACTATTTATTGAACATCTGCTTAGTGCAGGTATTATGTGTGCTAGAGGCTACAATAAGAAAAAATTTCTTGGCCTCAAAGAAGAAGGAATGTATGTAAAAATAATATTGTATGATAAAGGCACACATAAAAGTATACACAAATTTCAGAGGTAAAGCAAAGGTATTTGAGTTATGAAGTGAATTCCACTTAAGGTAGTCAGGAGGTCCCAATGGGGATGATGGCATCTTAATTTTTGTTGTTGTTGTTTGTTTTTTGTTTTTTGGAGGCAAGGTCTCGCTGCAGACCAGACTTGAACTCACTATGTAGTCCAGCTTGGTCTTGAACTTGTGATCCTCTGGCCTCGGTCTCCCAAGTGCTCAGATTATAGACATGTGCCACTATGTCTGGCTATCCTAGGTTTGTTTATTATTTTTTCCTTCTTTCTTTCTTTTATTTTTTTCAGGTTTTGAAGGATAAATTTTAAGTACACAAGGGGGAGAAAAAATGTTGTGCAATGATACCCAGGAATGTGTCCTGGGGCCCTCTCCTTCACGGGCAAAAGCAGGGAGAAACTTGCTCAAGTTTAAAGAAGAGAAGTGACTCAGCTTAAAACAAAAAAGGGAAAGAGGGAGGCATTTTGTAGGTGAAAGGGCAAGAGTCTTCTCAAACAAGGTAAGAGGTCAGATTAGTGAAAATTTATTAGATTAGAAGTGGAATAGCGAACAGGAGACAGACCAAACATTTGCTCAGAGTACCAGTCTAAAACACCACGAGAAAAAGAAAAAGGTAATAATTTGATTGTTTTAAACACTGAAGATGTAAACATAGGAAAACAAAAAAAGAAACCAATTTCTTTATACCTCCAAACATCTACTTTATGGATTAGTATAATATTTTATTTTGCATTATTTAGGGGAGGAGGGAAAGAAATAGTCTATTTTTTTTGTAGAACACCTCTCTCTCTTCTCTTCTCTTCTTTTCTCTCTCTCTCTCTCTCTCTCTCTCTCTCTTTCTTTCTTTTTCTTTTTCTAGTGCTGGGGATCAACCCAGGGCTTAGCTCATGCTAAGTAAATGCTTTACTGCTCACCTATAACCCCAGGGGCACATTATTTTATGGGTCAGTTTGGAGGTTTAAATATGATAAACAGTGTTTCTGGGTGTGCAACATTGGTTAAGTAACTGGGGTGAATGCCTTTGAGGGCTTCCCACAGTTCAACTTTCTTTTTTTCTTTTAATTTTATTTATAAATGTTAGTAGGGTACAGAGTAATAAGTCATTTGCTATACCCATTATGCAACTATTAAATCAGTTTTGCTTATACATTCTTCACCTTACATATTTTACAGAACAATAAGAACAAAAGAGGAAAATAAAAAACATAAGAATTTTGATTACTATGTAATGAGAATCATATGCAATCATGGATTATACCCTCATTGATCTTTTTCCTCCCCTATATGTTCATATAATTGCATCCTGTACTTTGTGTTTTCCTCTCTCTCTTTACCCTTCTACATTGTTCCCATCCCCTTTTTGTCCTTCCCCAACCTCTGCTCCCATCCTCTGATCCCCTTACCCCTTCTATTGGGTCCACTTGTATTTCCCATTCTTAGATAAGTATGATTATTCATTTTTATATATCTAGATATGTAAAATATTTTCCCTTTAAGTTGGATTAGCTTGCAGATATAAGTGAGAACATATGGTATTTCTCTTTTGTGGACTGGGTTAATTCGCTTAAACTAATATTCTCCAGTTCCATCCATTTTGGTGCAAATGAAATAATTTCATTGTTCTTCACTGCTGAGTAATATCCCATTGTGTATATATCCCACAATTTTCCAATCCACTCCTCTGTTGATGGACATCTTGGTTGATTCCATCCCCTTGTGATTGTGAAGTTGTTGTTGTTGTTAGGTGCCATCAAGTTGTGTCTGACACATAGCATCCTCATAGAGTTTTCAATAGCTGATTGTTTTTTGGGGATTGATTCTGGAGTGGACTGCCACATCCTTCTTCCAACAATTGGGAAGAGTGCTGCATTAATTATGGTAGTGCAGGTGTCCCTGTGGTATGATGACTTATCTTCCTTTGGGCGTATCCCTAAAAGTGGTATAGCTGGGTCATAAGGTAGTTCTGTCTGCAGCCATACCACTGTGGCATCCAATCCTGTCAGATCTTGAAAGCTAAGCAGGGTTGGGCCTGGTTAGTATTTGGATGGGAGACCACCTGGAAACACCAGGTGCTATAGGATTGGTAGAAGAACCCAGCAAGTCACTCCTGAAAAAACATTTATAACCCTATGAATAGCAGAGAAGCACTAACAATACTGTTTCTCCTGTTGTACTTAGGGTCGCTAGGAGTTGAACACTAACTCAACTGTACCTAACAACAAGGTATTTCTATTCTAAGTTTTCTAAGCTACCTCCATATTGATTTCCAAAGTGGCTGAACTTATTTACAGCCTCATCAGCAGTGTAAAAGTGTTCCTTTTTCTAAGCATCCTTGGTCAGCATTTGTTATTAATTGTTTTGTTAATCTTAGCCATTCTTACTAGAGTGAGATGAAACCTCAGTGCTGTTTTGATTTGCATTTGCCTAACGGCTAGGGAAATTGAGCATTTTTTCATGTGTTTATTGGTCATTTGGGTTCAAATCTCATAGCTTGACAAATAGCTTCTCACCTGGGCTCCAGCACTGGTCGTTACTCTCCTTGATCCATATTTTGGAGGCCTAGGACCTGCAATGACCCTGGCACCTGCTCCCTTCCCACATCCCAACTGCCCGTCTAGTTTACTTTTGCCATGCAGATGATGTAACTTTGCTTGCTCAAAGTGAAGAGGATTTGAAACATTTACTAATGAAGATCAAAGAACACAGCCTTCAGTATGGATTGCGCCTCAATATAACAAAAATCCTTACAACTGGGTCAGTACACAACTTCATGATAAATGGAGAAAAGACTGAGGTTGTCCAAAATTTTGCTTTACTTGGTTCTACAATCAACACCCATGGAAGCAGCAGTCAAGAAATCAAAAGATTCATTGCACTGGGAAAAGCAAAAGACCTCTTTAAAGTGCTAAAAAGTAAAGATACCACATTGAAGATGAAGGTGCACCTAGTTCATGCCATGATATTTTCAGTCACATCATATGGTTGTGAAGGCTGGACAATGAACAAGGGAGACAGGAGAAGAATTGGTACTTTTGAATTATGGTGCTGGAGACAAATACTGACTATACCATGGACTGGCAAAAGAAACAACAGATCTTTCCTAGAAGAAACACAACCAGAGTTTTCCTTGGAAGCAAGGATGGCTAGACTGTGTCTTATGATTTTGGACACGTTGTCAGGAGGGACCAATCCCTAGAGAAGGACATCATATTTGGGAGGGTGGCAGGTCAACAACAACAACAACAACAAACAAATAAACAAGGAAGACCCTCAAATAGATGGATTTGTTATAGGATTTAGGGGAGTTGTACCCAAATGTTTCCACCTGCCCTGAGGAGTTTCCCTTTTTGGGACCTTCACTCAGGGGAGATGTCAGGGCTTTGGCTCCATTGCAAAAATGAATTTTAGGATGAGTTATTAAGAGAGTGAAGCAGTTGGAAGTTTATTAGCTAAAGGAGTGAGAGATAGTACGTGTTTCCGTAAAGCACAGGTGGAGAGAGAGAGAGAGAGAGAGAGAGAGAGAGAGAGAGAGACAGAAAGAGAGAGAGAGAGACAAAGAGAAAGGTGTGTGTACTTAGGTGTCCTTACAACAGGTATATGTATGTATGATTTTGGGCTTTTGAAGTTACATTGCTCAGTGGGATCCTAACGGATGTCTGGTATAGATTTATAGGTTAAAAAAGAAGCATTGTTAAAATGCCTAGATTGGGATAATTGAGGAAATTCCTACTATATCTAGTCTTAAGGAAATTTTCCTAGGTGTGTCAATTTTAATGATAGTCTATAATCTGGTTTGGTGAGCTTGTTAGAGAAGCACTGGCTTCTAGGCAGGCAGGCAGCCTTTCTCTTCTGGTTGTGTTGGAATTATCAGCTGTTAAGACTCAGACCAGTTCCCAGGATGACAGAGGCCCTTTGTACCCCATGTTCTCCCAATTTCTTTCTTTCTATCCTGCCTCATATTGACACAGTGACTACAACAATGGGCTTAAACATAAGAAAGACTGTGTGCCTGGCACAGTCTCAGAGAGTCTTTTGTTTTGTGATATATAGGGTCCCAAGAGTGAGGTCAACTCAGTGGCACCTAACAACAACAACAACAACAACAACAGCAGCAGCAGCAACAACAAGAGGTCAGGGAGGCCCAGCCCCTGGCAATTTTATCCTGACATTCACCCTCTTTTGCCAGGGAAGAAATCCACTGCCCCTGGGCGGCTGCACAATTTATATGCGCAAAAGTTTGGTTCCCATCTTTGCATTCTACACAAGAAAAACTCCTACTCAGATGATGACAATTTAAGTTTCCTTAAAAAATAATGGTTATCCACAAATTTAAAAAGGTTTGGCAATCTAGCATAAGTGTGATCATTATCTTTCTGGAGTTGATTTGGAGTTGCCTTGCTGAAGAAAACCAGAAAGTATTCTAACGTCTTTTTGAGGAAATTCCAATTCACCTTTACATTAGAAATATGTTTGAAAACTTGAGTTTAAAATCCAAAGAGCAGTAAAGCACAAATTTCTACAGGTCCATCATTAGGTTTGAATATCACAGAATTTTAGAAGTTACGTAACGTTCGCGGAAAGTATCAGCCTAGAAGCCATAACTTCCACTTTTGAACTGTTCTGTTCTGAGGACTCGTGCTAATCAACAAGATAGCTTTAATGTTTCAGTTTTTCAAAACTCCTAAATAGAGCTGGGTGTCCTTGGTATCTGCCACTCCTACCCCAGGAGCGCAGCCCCACAGGTCCCGCCCCTCCAGGCCGGCTCTTGGCTTTCTGTCTACCCTGTGCTGAGCCTCCCGCTCCAGAGCGGACCTCCACCGGAGTCCGCAAGGCCCTGCTCGCCTGTCCCAGACTGGACCCCCACCCCCGCCCGCTCTGTGGGCGTGCCAGTGGCGAAAGCGACGTGACGCTCGGGACAACACTCGAGCTTTGCCCCGGGTTCCTCGTCCGCAGGCTGCTGTCACGTGCTGCGGAGGCGGGGCGGGGCGGGCTGGGAGGGCTTATAGCCTTTGCTCTCGGGTGCTCCACGTTCTGAGCGTTCGCTGGTTGCTGGGACTTCCTGCAGAGCTCGCCAGCCCTCGCTTCTTCACTGCTGTCGGTCGGTGGGTGAGCGCCCCGGGTGCACCAGCGAGATGGACCCGGACCCCTGCAGAGCCGAATTGAGGGGGGCTCCTGGGGCGGCGGGCTGCTGCCCTGCCCCCAGGGGGCTCTAGGCTGGACCGCGGGGGTGGTTTCCGGGGGTGGTTGGGAAGGGACGGGCTCCAGGACCCGTGCTTTGCACTTTCACTTCTGTTTAGAGGATGCTTTTCTGCCAGCAGCTTCCGTGCTGGTCGTGCGGAAACAACTTCCATTTGTCCTGAAAGGACATGATTTAAAGGGAAACGTTTTAGGGCAGTATTTTATGGGGGGCACACAGTGATGTTGTTAGGTGCCGTCGAGTAGGGCTCCCACTCATAGCGACCCTACGTACAACAGGTGAAACACTATAGTCAGTGCTTCTCTGCTATTCATAAGGTTTTCAGTGGCGGATTGATTTTTGGGAGTGGGTTACCGGGTCTGTCTCCCAAGCCTATAGCACCTGGTATTCCCAGGCCGTCTCCCATCCAAGTACTAACCAGGCCCAACCCTGCTTAGCTTCCAAGATTTGACAGGATCAGATGCCACAGTGCTATGGCTGCAGGCAAAAAAATATGGAACCCTTTACGAATTTGCGTGATAGTAGGGCTATAATACTGCACCAGGCTTCCGCTTTCAGGATATCTCTTATTCCCTCTCCCTTCAGTACTGGGGGTTTGAACCCAGGGCCTCACACGCACACGGTAGGCAAGGGCTCCACCACTGAGCTGCACCTCCAGCCCCTTTTTAATTTTATTTCGAGAAAAGGTCTTGCTAAATTACCGAGGTTGCCTCGGCCTTTAACCTGTGATCCTCCTGCCTCAACCTCCCAAGTTGCTTTTACTCATTTCTTGTGGAACTGTTCCCTTGGTGGCTCACCTGACTCGGGCGGAAGTGGTGGACCACAGCTGGGCGAGTTCTGTGGCCTGGCAGGGTGGCAGTTTTGTGTGGGTGTGGTTTACTAGGGATTCTAAATTTACACGTACTGCAATTCTTGAAATGTTTCTCAGTTTCTCTGGGCACGTCCTTCCTGTTCTGCTTAGTAGTAGACCAAACACTAGTTTTAATCCTTTCCCAAGGCAGGAAAAATAAAGTCCCCTAGAAGTGCTCCATCTTGATAATCTTGAGCCTGTAATCCCCAGAGAAATGCTGAGGAAGATGTCTAATATTTGCATGTTTATTTACTATTAGTATTGATGTTAACCTGCATTAGCATTTTTGTGAACATTTTTTTGCTGTTCAAAAGGCATTTCTAAAGCTGGGCATGGTAGCACATACCTGTAATCCCAGTGGCTGGGGAGGCGGAGGCAGGAGGATCAAAAGTTGGAGACCAGAGGCAGTCTGTGTAATTCAGCGAGACCTTGTCTCAAAAAAGTAAAAAAAAAAAAAAAACAACAACAAAAAAAAAACGGACAGAGGGTGCAGCTCAGTGGTCCAGCACTTGGAAAGCATGCAAGCCTGAGGCCCTGGGTTCAACCCTCAGTACTGGAGGAAAAAAAAAAAAATTCAAGTGTCCTGGTAGAGAAACAAAACATACATATCAATAACTTTGCTTCTCCCTGCTGAGCCTCTTGCTGTTAAAGTGTGCAGGGAAGGTTGGGTGGGTGTTTGCCCAGGGGAGACTGGAAGCTAGAGGGTGGGAGGAAGTACCAGGACCACACTTAGCGCCTCTGGAATTTTTCTTTACTTGAAAGGAACACTTGCTTGGATTGGGGAAGAAATCTGGGAGTCTAATTCCAGTGTTCTGACGTCAATTTCTCTTCCACAGGTTTCTTTTTTTCTCCAGAAGGAAAAATGGCATCTATTGCAGTTGATGCACAACCGGTATGAATTTTAAATAGATGTTTTCTTGTCTGCTTTCTCTCCTTGTGAATTTCCAGAACTTACTGTCTGCTTCTCTTTGGTTGCAGAGTGTGGTGACTAGGGTGGCCAATCTGCCCTTGGTGAGCTCTACATATGACCTTGTGTCCTCAGCTTATGTTAGTACAAAGGATCAGTATCCCTATTTGAAGTCTGTGTGTGAAATGGCAGAGAAGGGCGTGAAGACCATGACATCGGTGGCCATGACAGGTGCTTTGCCCATCATCCAAAAGCTAGAGCCACAAAGTGAGTTCTGATTTTCCCCTCATGATTCAGTACAAAAAATTTCATGAGATGCTTGTGGGCTAGTAACTGAAATTGCAAAGAAGTTTCCAGGAAGTGAACTGAAATAATTTTGGTGGATCACACAATATATACAAAGTTTTCTTCTCTTTTATTTTTAATTGTTGTTGTTGTTGTTAGGTACCATCTAGTCGGTATCCGACTCATAGCGACCCTCCATACAACAGGGGAAACACTATTGTCAGTGCTTCTCTGCTGTTCATAGGGTTTTCAATGGCAGATTGATTTTTGGGAGGGGGTTGCCAGGTCCTTCTCCCAAGCCTACAGCTTGTGGTGTTCCCAGGCGGTCTCCTATCCAGGTACTAACCAGGCCTGACCCTGCTTAGCTTCCGAGATCTGACGGATCAGATGCCACAGGGCTACCGCTGCAGGCTTATTTTTAATACCATTTCTTATTGAGATAAAATTAACATCCCATACGATTCATTCATTTAAAGTATACAATTCCATGGTTTTCAGTTTATTCACAGAGTTGAACAATCATCTCAGTCAATTATAGAATATTTTCATTATGCCAGAATAATCTCACACAAATTTCTTTGGGGGAGCCAGGTGTGGTGGTACATGCTTGTAATCGCGTGTAATCCCAGCACTTGGGAAGCTAAGGCAGGAGGTTTAGCACATAGCCTGGTCTGTTGTAGTGAGTTCCAAGATGGTTTGGGCTACACAGCAAGACCCTGTTTCAAAAAACCAAAAATTTCTTTAGGGAATAATGAAAAGGTTCTGGAAATGGATAGTGATGATGATCACATAACATTGTGAATGAACTTAATGGCACTGAACTGTACTCTTAAAAATGGTTAAAATGGTGACGTTTGGGAGGTGTGTGTGTGTGTGTGTATATATATATACATGTTTTTATTGTTTTTTTGAGGCAGGGTCTTGCTGTGTAGCCTAAGCTGGCTTCAAACTTGATACCCTCTTGCCTCTTGAGTGCAGGGATTACAGGTGTTTGCCACCATGTACAACTTGTATTTTATTTTATTTTATTTTATTTTATTGTGGTACTGGGAATTGAACCCAGGGCTTTGCACATAGTAGGCAAGTGCTCTACCACTGAACTACATCCCCAGCCCATATTATTTTATCGAAATAAAACAAGTAGACACTGGGTGTGGAGTCTGACGCAGAAATATCACAAGTTCAGGGTCACCCTGGGCAATTTGGCTATACCTTGTCTCTAAATAAATAAATAGGGCTTAGTGTGTTGGCATTGACTCTTGGCATTAACATTAGGGGCTAGTTGATGAGGAAGAAGCTTCTTAGCCAACTGCCCTTCTGGAAGCTTTCTTCTTTCCTGCTAAACCTCTGTGGTTGAACACTTGCCTGGAGTGCATGAGGTCTTGGGGTCAGTACCCAGCACTGCACCCAAAAAAGAAAGAAAAAAGAAAAGAAAAGAAACTTCATACTCATTATCATTCAGTCCTTGTTTCTTCCGTTCTCCCCTAGGCAATTATTAATTTACTTTCTTTTTAGATTTCCCTATTCTGACCATTTCATATAAGAATCATAAAATATGTGGTCTTTTGTGATGGGCTGCTTTTACTTAGCATAATGTTTTCAAAATTCATCTATGTTGTAGCATCATATCAGTACTTTATCTCTTTTTATTATTGAATAATATTCCATTGTGTAGATAGACCATATTTTATTTATTCATTCAACAGTTGATGGACCCTTGGGTTGCTTCTGCTTCTGGGGGATGATGAATGATGATTCTGTGAACATTCGTATATAGATTTTTGCATAATATATGTTTTCAGTTTTCTTGGGTGCAGTTGATGGGTCATATAAAAACTCTTTAAGATTTTTAGGAACTATCAGACTATTCTCCGAAGTGGCTATACTCTTTTACATTTCCACCCGCAATGTGTGAAGGTTTCTCTACAATATGCGTAAACTGTCTGAATAACGATTTAAATAATTTCTCTGGAAGTGTTAAGTCAGGGATTTTTAGGATTATAAGGAACCTTTGTGTTGTTGTTGTTAGGTGCCATCGAGTCGAGTCCGACTCATAGCGACCCTCATAGGGTTTTCAATGGCTGACTGTTTCGGGATTGCCTTGGGAGTAGGTTGCCATGTCCTTCTCCCATTTTGCGGTGCTGGGAATCGAACTCAGGACTTCAGAGACTGCACAGCAGCGCTCTACCAACTGAGCTAAATCCCAGCCCATAAGGAACCTTTATAGAGCAGTTATTTCAGTGATGTTCATTCCCAAATAAACTTGATATGCATACTTGGCTTGGTCTTCTTTAGGGGGAACCTTGGACTAAAACCCAGGGAGATCTGAAAACCCTATGGAGGGTTGCTGTGAGTTGGACCTGACTTGACGGCACCTAACAACAACAACAAGGTTGCTGTTAGCTTACTGTTTCTCAGTGAAAAGTCAAATATATTAAGTACATGAATTAAGGAGGAATTAAACTAGCATGAAAATGCTAATGACGAGGGTTTTCAGATACTTTATTCCTTGAATGAGGGTTCCCGTGAAGCCTATTTACTCTTGGCATTAACATTAGGGGCTTGGTGGTGAGGAAGCAGCTTCTTAGCCAGCTTCCTACCTGGCGGGTTAATCCCTTTTGTGTTCCTCCTACATAGCCCCTTATTTCCCTGTCACTGGAAGAAAGTTGCCAACAGCCTGCCAAGCCTCTTTCTGTCCAAGCTAGAGAAAGCAGCAATGCATTTTGTGGAGAGAGATTAACATTCTTGCTATTTTTTGTGATAATGCTAAAGCTAAGGTATAGTCATGTGTGTTCATCCTGTATAGTTACATTTTCCCATTTGTGATTCTTGCAGTTGCGGTTGCCAATACTTATGCCTGTAAGGGGCTAGACAGGATTGAGGAGAGACTGCCTATTCTGAGTCAGCCAACCACCCAGGTGAGCTTGGGACAAAAGTGCTGAGGCTTGCCACTTGGCATGTTTTCATGTTCTCTTTAGCACAGACTGTGCAAGCCACAAACAGGGGAAAATACTTATTTTCCCTTAACCTGGATCTGGATTTATTTTTAAGAAAGAGTAACGGCCACTCCCTTACTTCCTGAATGGGTGTCAGGTTGTGTCTGAGATACAAAGAAGACCTAGCCACCTTTGGCTAGAATACTTTTAATCTGATCTCTATCAATTTGTGATATTGCTACTGTTGATGAAATTGCTTTTTCAGATAACTGATTCCCATGTGGTGTTGGATAAATGTAGAAGTGATATATGGAAGATTTTCTCACTTGGCTTGGTGCAGTGCTGATAGGATCTACCATGCATAAGGGACAGCTAGCTAGTATTGATAAAGATGATTGGCTCATCCTTCCCAGTGACCTTTTGGTTCAGATAATGTCCTAAAATTTTCTTTCAGATTAAGAATATAGCATGGCACAAAATGAAACCATTGAGAGTGAAGTCTAGTTCTGTCTTTTCATGATTTAAATAGATAAGTTTGGTGTACAGCCTTTAGAATGCTTGTATACATCTCTTTAAAATTTTTACCTACGTTGCTTGAGACTGTTCTGATGGCAGGAGTGAATTTCGATTTTGAGTATTTTCTTTAAATTTTGTTGACTTGAATATAATATTAAAAGCCAACTTAACCTTTTTTAAAATTAAACAAAAAAGATTAGTTGGATTATTGAAAGCCGAAAGCTCCAGTAAATCAAGACCTTATTAACAAGTAGTTTAGAGAAGATTTTCTTGCCACTGTTCTTGTGACTCTGTGCCACCCTTCCCTATGTCTCATACTGTCCTCCTTGCCCCATGATCCTTCCCTGGACCTAGACAACTCTGTGTGCTAATACCTAGATGCCAAGTTTAGCTTGATCTTTAGTTCTGTTCTGGATTTATGTGACTTCTGAAGCTATATAAAAGCTGTATAATCTGACTAACAGGTAGTAATTTACTGTCATCCATGGCCTTTTTCCCTGCTACATGCAAAGGTGGCACTAATAATATGAAATGTATATTTAAAGTTTTTTAATATTCTTTTTGAGTGCTGAGGATTTAACCCAGGTCCTTTTTTGTGACAGAGTCTCTCCGTGTAACCAACGCTGGACTTGAATTCATGATTTTCATACCTCAGCCCCTCCTAAGTATTGGGATTGCAGGCATGTGTCACCATACCTGGTCTTAAACTCTTAGTGGATAAATCTTCTAGAATATTTGTAGATCTTCTAAAATCATTTGAACCTGATTAATAACTATAGGCTTTTCTTTTATCATGTGATTTGGTTAAAAGCCTTACTCAAGCATGGTAGCACATCAGTGTAATTCCATCACCTGGGAGATTGAGGCAGAAGGACTGAGAGGTTGAGGACAGGCTGGGCTATATAGTGAGACCCTATCTGAAATAAGAAAAAAAATAATAATAATAAAAAAATAAAAGAGCCGGGCGCGTGGCGCACGCCTATAATCCCAGCAGTTTGGGAGGCGGAGGCAGGAGGATTGCAAGTTCGAGACCAGAGGCAGTCTGTGTAACTTAATGAGACCCTGTCTCAAAAACTGAAAAAATGGGCCGGGGGTGCAGCTCAGTGGTCCAGCACTTGCAAAGCATGCAGGTGCAAGGCCCTGGGTTCAACTCCCAGTACCAAAAAAAAAAAGAAAGAAAAAGAAAGAAAGAAAAAAGCCTCTATAGCTATTTTTTTTACTTAGAAGAATTACTTTGCACATAGCAGTAAGTTGGCACTAAATAGGCAAAACAGCTGAGCACATGCCTATAATCCCAGGGTCTCCAGAGGCCAAGGCAGGAGCATTATGTGTTTGAGGCCAGACGTAGCTTGGGCAGCTTATTAAGCCCTTGTCTCTAAGTAAAAAATAAAAATGGGTCTGGAGGTACAGTTTGATGGTAGAGTACTTGACTGGCATGCTTGAGGCCCTGGATTCTGCAAAAGTAAACCCCTGATACTGCAAAAGTAAATAAATAGATAAAAAGAGGCAAAACAGTGGAGCCAATGGAGTTATGTCTAGTGTGATTATTAAAGCAATATAACCACTATTTATAGGACTAGGAGTTCATGCTTATCTTGGATAGAAATCCTTCATAACAAGAAAGAGAGAGAAAAAAAATAACTTTCAAATAGACTTCTTAGCCAAATCTGACTTAACTTTTTTCTTTTTTGTTTTTTAAGAGATAGGATCTTGCTGTGTTGCCCAGGCTGGTCTTGAACTCTTGAGCTCAAATGATTCTCCTGCCTCAGGCTCCTGAGTAGCTAGGATTACAGGTGCATATCATTATGCCCAGCTAAATCTGCTTTGATTTAAACTACCATATATAGTCTCTTGTGTATGTAATAAATACAGATGCTTCTTGGCTTATGATTGAGTTTTGTCACAATAAATTCATGGTAAGTTGAAAATATATTTCAAGGCCAAGCTTGGTGATGCACACCTGTAATCCCAGCATTTAGAAAACTGAGGAAGGAGAATTGACATGGGTTCCAGGCCAGCCTGGGCTATAAAGTGAGACCCTGTGTCAAAAAATCAAAACAAACAAACAAATAAACAACAACAACAAAAGAACATTGAAGGGCTAGGGGTACGATTTAGTGGTAGAGCCCTTACCTAGCATGCTCAAGGCCCTGGGTTCAATCCCTAGCACCCAGGGGAGAAGAAAGGAAAGTTTTGTTTCTTCTCACTTAATCATCTAACTAGAAATAGAGAGCTACAAGTATTCTTATAATTCAGTTTTCAAGTGGAAAAGATATGGTGATATGATTCCTGTCTAAAATCATCCCAGCCTTCTCCACTCTTTGTGTGGGGTCTGATTATTATTGTTGTTAGGTGCCGTTGAGTCATGTCTGACTCATAGCAACCCTCATAGGGTTTTCAGTGGCTGATTGCTTTGGGGTTGCCTTGGGAGTGGATTGCCACTTCCTTCTCCCATTGTGGGGCCTGATAGGACACATTAAAGCTTGAAGCTATTCTCTTGTATATCAAAGGTGGCACTGGACTAAGTCAAGATCTGGGTTTTGGTCCACCTTTCATGTGTGATGCTGGGCAAATCATTAGTTAATGAAATAGCTTTGAAAACTGTATTTTCTTTTCTCTCCATGCTGTGCATGCTAGGCAGGTACCCTACTATTGAGCTATATTCCCAGCTCAGGGCCTTGCTTTGTAGCACTGGCTGGCCTCAAACTCACAATCCTCCTGCTGGTGCTTCTCAAGTGGTAGAATTGCAGGCACATGCAACTATACTTGGCATGAAAAATTTATATTCTATGCCTCAGATATTCCTGAAAGAAATCTTTTATGCCCCTTCTCCCCTCCCCCAACTCCAACATAGAAGAATGCTAAATTACTTCAGTTAGATTAGTTAGTCTGTATCATTTGTCAATCACCCTCTTTGTTTCCCTTGGAGCAACTTAGAACTCACTAATAATAGTAGGTTTACTTCCCTGGTATCCTCTCTAGTTGTAAAAATACTTGTGTAGTGTTTGAGGGGAACTCAATCCAGTCATGTATGTGAAGATATAATTGTGTTGTTTCGTAGGCATAAAAGGAGATGCTTATTGCGTATATACTAGCCTCAATCTCTGCATACTGAAAGTAAGAAACAGAGTCAGCCCTTACCATGGGCTACCTTCAGATGTCATGAACACAGTCTGGGCAAGCTGGTGATTTGGAGAGTTCTGTATGAGGGATGGATACCTGAGAGCACTTCCAGTAGGATGGAGAGCTGGCAGCTCTGCCTTTGTGCTGGCTTTCTGGGGCTGTGTGTAAAGAGCTGGGTGTGCATGATATATTTGAACAGCTACATATGCTCTTAGGCAGGCATCACCTACCCTCAGTGTAAGCATGCTAACATGGAAAACACTGTTTTTCTTTAGAGTAATCCTTGTATGTCACTAAAGATTTATCTGGTTTTTCAAAAAGAAATTGCCTTGACAAATTTCATGTCTGTTTACCTCCTTTGCCCTCCTTTGCACCTCTAACAGTCCTTGAGGAGTGGGCATGTAGGGCAAATAGACCTGGCAAGGAAATTCAGGCTCTTTAAATCTTAGTGATTTGCCCAGGACCTGAAGTTAGACAGTGAAAGGGCCAAATACCTTTTTTAACTCTTCTGCTATGCTGCCTTTGTAAGACCTTGAATATATATTTTTGCCCACATACCTCATAAGCCAGTTGGTCTGCTTTTTGACTTGTAGGTTGTTGCCAGTGCCAAAGGTGCTGTGACTGGGGCGAAAGATGCTATGACGACTACTGTGTCCGGGGCCAAAGATTCTGTAGCCAGCACCATCACTGGGGTGATGGACAAGACCAAAGGAGTGGTGACTGGCAGTGTGGAGAGGACCAAGTCTGTGGTCAATGGCAGCATCAACACAGTTTTGGGAAGTCGGATGGTGCAGCTTGTGAGCAGTGGGATGGAAAATGCGCTTACCCAATCAGAGCTGCTTGTAGATCAATACCTCCCCCTTACTCAAGAAGAACTAGGTAATAGGACTTTTACTTTGAAATGATGTTTTGTATCTTAATATTTTTAATATAGATTCATTGATATATACTTTATATAGCAAAAAATTCACCTGTTTTCAGCCTACATTTTACAGAATTGCACAATAGTCATCACATCCAGTTTTAGAACATTTCTATCACCCACAAGGATCCCTCATGCCTCTTTGGAGTCAATCTTCATTTCCTCCTCCAGGCAACCACTAATCTTTGTTATATAGATTATCTTTCTTAAAGCAATCTTAAGTTTCATATTGAATTATACATAGGAAGTTTTGAAACTTTAGGAGAAATTAATCTCAAAAATATTTTATATGTAAATGAATTGTCTTTCATGGGCTGCTTTATGGAATCATCATTAAAGAGAGTCATCACTTTATCATCACTAGTGTCTACTGTGTGCCAGAAGCTATGTTGCTTAAGAGGCTCACTCTGATGGGAAGAAGTATGTGTAGATATGTGTCATATGTGTTAGAAACAGTAATATGTTCAGGGTGGTCAAGATCAGCAGACCTGAGCAGTCTTGAGAAAATGAGAGAACATTTCTGCTAAGTGGGTGGGTAGAATTGGTAAAGTGAAGACCCCAAAATTAGAGTCCAGGCCTTATCACTTAAATAGCTATGATCTCTTAATTTTTTTTTTTTTTTGGTTCCTTCTTTTCAGAAAAAGAAGCAAAAAAAATTGAAGGATTTGATATGGTTCAAAAGCCAAGTTATTATATTAGACTGGGATCCCTGTCTACCAAACTCCGCTCACGTGCTTACCAGCAGGCTCTTAGCAGGGTTAAAGATGCTAAGCAAAAAAGCCAAGAAACCATTTCTCAGCTCTATTCTACTGTTCATCTGGTGAGTAAAACTTCATCTTAAGGTATCTGAGCTGAGTTTATCTTGAGGGATGAGTAAGTGTAATTATGAAATTCAAGAATTTTCATCTTACCTTATGAACCCAATAAAAAATAGAGTATATAGATGACTCATAGAAAAGGGAATACAAATAACTAAAAATATAAATAAAGTGATACTAATTTTACACTGAGGTGTCCAGTATAAGATACCTCTCTTGTCATACAAGCAAGATTTGAGGCTATTTGCAATGATGGAGAGAAAGAACAGTACTTGTACACTGAAGGACTAAAGGGACTATTCTAGAAAAGTTATAAATATCCCTATACCTTGAGCATGGTTGGGATTTAGCTTAGTTGGTAGAGCACTGCTGTGCAGTCTCTGAGGTCCTGAGTACGAGTCCCAGCACCGCAAAAATGGAAAAGGACATGGCAATCCACTCCTGAGGCAATCCTGAAATAATCAGTCATTGGAAACTCTATAAGGGTTGCTATGAGTCAGACACAACTTGATGGCACCTAACGACAACAACAACCTTGAGCAGTTTTACTTTTAGAAATTGATTCTATGTGTATGCATATGTGCAAGGGACTGTAACAGTACACATCAACAATAGGGGACTAATTAAGTTAATACATCACAATAGATTATTGTATAGCCATTAAAGATTTCCAAATTATAGAACATTATGTACTGTACTGCTGAAAGAAAACCATTTTTTCTTGGAAGAGGAAATAGGTGGCTGGCAACAGGAAAGAGAAAGGGTGAATGCCCCTGTTTTGAACCTAGGGCCTTGCACTTGCTAGGCAAATATTCTATACTGAACTGCACCCCTAGCCCCATTTTTATTTCTTATTTTGAGACAGAGTCTTGGTAAGTTGCACAGGCTACCTCTGGCCTCCAACTCTGAATCCTCCTGCCTCAGCTTCCTGCGTTGCTGGGATCATAAGTGTGTGTCATGATGCCTGGTTGCTTTCCTCTTTTATAATTCTAACTTATCCTTTACACATGTACAAATTGAATTTTAATTATTTTACCTGTGCTGAACTGGAGATAAGTTTGGAGTCAGGTTTAATTAAATAGACGCAGTAAAGAGCTACTACTGCTTGGTTGACTTGTACATATTGATAATATGTAGCAATGATAGCTCTCATTAAACTCTTACAGGAATTTTTGGCTTTTATGTTGACTGTTTTATGTCAATCATAGAGCTGTAAACAGTTTAACATGAATGAATAACTATATGTTCTCTTATTTCTTTGTGTTCTAGATTGAATTTGCGAGGAAGAATGTGCACAGTGCCAACCAGAAAATTCAGGATGCTCAGGATAAGCTCTGCCTCTCATGGGTGGAGTGGAAGAGAAGCATCGGCCATGATGATACTGATGAATCCCACTGTACTGAGGTAAGATGACAGGGACAGAGTCATTCACTACAGTTTCTGAAGAAATTCTTATCATACTTCAATCTCCTCATAATTCCTTTTAGAATACCTTCCTATCAAAAGCCTGAACAATATTGTGTGCAGAGGTTATTTGTTATTTGGCAGAAAAGCAAAACTGGGTGACTTTGTCTAACAGCCTATAGGTATGCACATTATCCCAAATGAAAAACACAGGCCTTGCCCTCATAATGAGTGTGGGCAAACAGGGAATACAGCAGTGTTTTTGACGAGAATAAATACAGGTGCTATGAGACTATATAGGAGGGTTACATAATACAGCCTTGCAGTGGGGGGTGGGTGAGTCAGATAGCTTCTGGAAAAGATGAGTGCAAAGCTGAGAACTGATGGCTGAATAAACTAGGTGAAAGGGCAACAAGGGGAATAATGTTCCAGACAGAAGAAGTAGCATGTTGCAGTTCTAGAAGGTGGTTCTTTGTGTCCCAAAAGCTCGTACACATTTGCCTTTGAAATTAGTATCAATTGTTTGTACATATCGTGTCATCCTATTTGAGAAGAGAATATCTAAATTACACTGATAATACAGAGTATATTTTCCTCCTCTCTGGTCTCCTCCGTATGTCATGTTTCTTCATATTAAGATGATGAACTTTAGAGACTTGGATAGCAGTTCAAATCTTTCCCTCAGCTATTTTCCAGCTGTTAACAGTCCAAGCTACTTAAACTGTAAGGTTATGCTCAAGCTATGAAGTATGAGCAATATTGCTGCGCTTAGTGTTATGAGGATTTTATTTCTTTAAGTTTTAAATCATTTTTCTGTTTTCTTTTTTCTTTTTTTTCCTTTTTCTTTCTTTTTTTCTTTTTCTTTTTCTTTTTTTTTTTTTTTTTTTTTTTTTTTTTTTTTTTTTTTTTTTTTTATTATGAGGATTTTAAAAAGCCAGAGATTCAGGGTTGAGGATTTAGTCCAGTGGTAGAGCACTTGTCTAGTAAGCATAAGGCCCTGTGTTTGGTTCCAGGCACAGAAAAAAATAGCCAAAAAGTCAGAGTCTACACATGTAAGTCACACATAAACAGCTTACGTTGGTTTAACTAAATCATACAAACCACTGTTGGATTCACTGCTAATTCTTGTGGGTTTTTTTTTTTAAGCACATCGAGTCACGTACTCTGGCTGTTGCCCGCAACCTGACTCAGCAGCTGCAGACCACGTGCCACACTCTTCTGTCCAACATCCAAGGGTTACCACAGAACATCCAAGATCAAGCCAACCACGTGGGCGTGATGGCAGGTGACATCTATTCAGTGTTCCGAAATGCAGCCTCATTTAAGGAAGTCTCTGACAGCCTTCTCACTTCTAGCAAGGGACAGCTGCAGAAAATGAAGGAATCTTTAGACGATGTGATGGATTATCTTGTTAACAACACACCTCTCAACTGGCTGGTAGGTCCCTTTTATCCTCAGCCTACTGAGTCTCAGAATGATCAGGACCAATACACAGAGATGGCCAAGACCAGCCAGGAGGCCCAGCAGTTTGAACACGAAACTCATTAAACCTTTCCTTGTCACCAATGCATGATGTAGACAGCTAGATGACACCCTTTGTTTTTTTGCTTTTTGTTTTTTCATAAATGAACCTGCTAGATGACTCTAAGTTGGAAAAGCAGATAGATAGGAAAAAGATCCTCAGCTGTAGTTATTTCTAGTTGAAGAAGAATTTTAATATTTCTGGCATTAGCAGATGAGTTCTGTTTACCTGGCTGGTAAGTAAAAAATGATAGACTTGTTAGAGCCTAGCCAAAATTCACAAAAAATTCAAGTGCACTTATGGTCTCCTTTTATGGCGTTCATGTTGCTACTGTTAACGTCTGTATTAAATAAAAAAACCTTCATGTGGGCTCTGGTATAAATTCTGGTGTCTGCTGTGGTGTAGTCTGAGCAAGCTTCATCGTTGGTTTATCTCATGATGCATGCTGTACAACTTGATTTTAGTTTTATATTCCTTATAACGAAATGCTACTTTTGAATTCAATAAAATTCATAGCAGAATAGCAATTTTATGCTGTTTGCTCCATGTGCTTTGTGTGTTGCTTTCATAGAGTTGCTTGGTCTGCATGACAGGGTTGTCAACATATGTGAATTACAGTTGGTCTTTTGGGGAATTTGGCAGGGTTCTAGCATTGGAAGACTGACATTACAAATGGAATGCTTCACAACACATTTCAAACAAAAGCTAATGTGAGGCTGGGTGTGGTGGCTCCCTCCTGGGGATGTTGAGGTGGGAGAATCACTTGGGCTCAGGAGTTTGAAACCAGCCCAGGCAATATAGTGTGACCCCTGGCTCAAAAGAAAGAAAAAAGGCTACTTTGCACATTAGAATTTTACTGTTGTTGTTGTTAGGTGCTGTTGAGTAGGTGTCTGACTCAGCAACCTATGTACAACAGGCGAAACACTATTGTCAGTACTTCTCCACTTGTTGTTGTTGTTAGGTGCCGTCAGGTCGGTATCCGACTCATAGCGACCCTCATAGGGTTTTCAATGGCTGAGTGCTTCGGGATTGCCTCGGGAGTGGATTGCCAGGCCCTTCTCCCATTTTTGCAGTGCTGGGAATTGAACTCGGGGCCTCAAAGACTGCAGCGCAGCGCTCTACCCACTGAGCTAAATCCCAGCCCACTTCTCCACTACTCATAAGGTTTTCAATGGCTGATTGTTTTTTGGGAGTGGGTTGCCAGGTCCTTCTCCCAATCCTACAGCACATGGTGTTCCCAGGTGGTCTCCCATCCAAGTACTAACCAGGCCTGGCCTTGCTTAACATCCAAGATCTGATGGGATCAGAAGCCACAGTGGTATGGCTGCAGGCAGAGTTTTACTAGGTGACAGTTACTCCCTTCATTTACCAATACTCAACCCTTGAGTGGATTTTTAAGCCATTATAAAGGCGTAGGCACAACTGGCTGCTGAAAAGGAATCAAAACTAAAAGGGAGCAAGTAAGTGATTATGTGTATCAGTTTCTCATTAAGACTAGCTATTTCTTGCCAAGGGGCTAAAATCTGAGCTTGTTCAATCAACATCCACTTTCTGTTAGATTTAACTTACTGTGTTAATCACTTTGGGAGAAAGTAATCTCAGTTGTTGATGAGATACTTAGGGGAAACTGTGGAGAATACTTAAAAGTACAAAGACTTCAGGTGCCCTATGGAAAAGGAATCTTTTTACCTTTTGCCAGGGTATTCCAACTTCTAGCTCCTTTAATGGTGGTCAGTCATTTAGGACAATAATGAATCTCCTTATGACAAAAACTGCAGTATGTCAAACTATTTCAAAATAGTAGCTTATAGAACTTGTGAAATAGAGCTGCATGCTCCTGCCTGTCCTGCTAAAAGGTGAGCAGGGCTGCCCTTCAGTAGAACTGAAGTCCAGATCCGGGCATGGTGGCACATGCCTGTAATCCCAGCACTTGGGAGGTGGAGGGAGGAAAATACCGAGTTCAAAGCCACCCTTGCTCCATAGTGAGACACTCTCTAAACAAAAAAAACACTTGAAGTCTAAGTCAAATTTGTTTCCTCTTTCTATACTAGCTCACCCCTTCTTTCCTTTGAAAACAAGGAAAGCGCATATACCTATGTGTTTAATTGATGTAAATGAGTCTCTCAAAGCTTTTTGTTAAGTTACACGTTTTCTCCATGTAACTGCAGGAATCAGTAAAAAGTGAGTTGAGTTGGAAGTCACTGACATACTTAAATTAAGCTGCTCTTTAATTTGTTTTACAGATAAAGAGCTTTTGGTTTCTGGGGAGGGCAGACTTTCATAATTTATGGGTTTCTAGGATGGAGCTGCCCATTCACTTATTTGTCCCCAAGTGATTGGGTATTTTCTAGAGCCTCTGCCTCTTAAAACATTTTTTTTCCTTCGTCCAGATCAGACTGATCCTGCCCCTCTGTGCCTTAAAACTGCAAGCTGGTATTGTGTAGTTTATTCCAGTTGGTAGGAAAGTTCATAATTTTTTGGCTTATTTTTGAGGTGGGGATCTCAAAGTGTTGCCCAGGCTAGTCTCAAACTTCTGTACTTAAGCAATCTTTCTGCTTCAGTTTCCCATGTGCTGGGACTATAAGAATGGGCCGCCATGTCTGGCTTGGAAAATTTTTATGATTGCTATATGCATGTTTTCTTACTCTGCTTTTTTGTTTGTTTTTTCAGACAGGAACTTGTTGTGTAGCTCAGGCCTGCCTTGACCTTGTGGTCCTCCCACCTCCTCCTGCTTAGTGCTGGGATTTCAGGCATGTGCCACCATACTGGCTGCTTTCTTACTCTGAACGTACACTTGCGTTTCTCCATTACAGATGTTACAGTGGCCTAGGCGTGGTGGCACATGCCTGTAATCCCAGCAACTTGGGAGGTGGAGGCAGGAGGATTGTGAGTTTGAGGCCAGAGGCAGCCTGTGTAATTTAGCAAGACCATGACTCAAAACAAAAAATAAAAACTGCGCTCAGAGTACAGCCTAGTGATAGAGTACTTCCAAAGTATGTGCAAGGCTCTGGACTCAGCCCTCCAGTACCACCACCAAAACAATAAAAAATAAAATAAGATAAAATAAGAAAAAGAAAGAAGGAAAAGAAAAGAAAAGGAAAACGAATTTCAGTAGTAACTAAATTGCTTATGAAAAGGAGGTGGTCCTGTATTCTTCCTGAGCAAAGGAGGACAAAATAGAAAGCAGATCACTTTGAACTTCTAGGACACCATAGCCCTGCTGCTTTTTGTTGTGAGCTGTGCACAGTAATTCTGGTTTTGTTTGTCTTTGTGTCTCAGCTTGATTGTACAAACATGTTTTTCATTCAGTTGTCAATGTGTCACAGAATATGTGGTATTTTGCAGCTTTGTTGTTATGTAAACTGGCAGAAGTTACTTTAATAGACTTTTTTTTTTTCCTGAGAGCCCAATTCTTTTGAGGGGGAAAAATCCTGACAAAGCCTGACACAGTATCTTGCTAGGGCAGGTTAGCAGATATTTATCCTTATGGAGTCTGGCATGGTGTACCTGTGTGTTCAAGGTGGGATTTTTTTTTTTTCCATCCTTTGCATGTAATAATAATATGGACTTTTTCTACTTAGACCTCAGCAAAATACTCAAAGGAATAGTATACACTGTCCGCTAAGCTCTGAGCCTTACTTGCCTGATCTTTTATAAATCTTAATGTAAGATTATTGATACCATTGCAGATGAAAATGAAGTGTTGAAAATAGGGTGTCTTTCTCCTTTTTTCAAGAGACAGAATTTCATTATGTTGCCCATGCTGGCCTCAAACTCTTAGACTCAAATGATCTTTCTGGCTCAGCCTCCTGAGTAGCTGGGACTTTAAGCACCTGCCACTGCATCCAGCCACTGGATGTCTTTCTGTAATTTGCTCTAGAGGCATGGGAACAACACTGGTGGGACAATGACACGTACTGTCTTTTAACTGGCCAGTTCAGGTGTGAGTATGTAATACTAGGTCACAATTAGGAAAATACATCTTGTTTGATATGGCATTCAAAGCACTAAAGAACTAATGAAGTAAAAAGAAAAAAACTACAATTTGGTTTAACCAAGATAGCCCTTTTAGAGACTTAACTGAGTTCATGAGGGAAGAAGGAACAGAACAGATATTTGCAAAACTCTTTAAGGAATTATGTCTAGATGATACCTTGAGAGCAGGTATGGGAGGAGCTTCTTGCCAGCTAGACTTTCTCTGGGTCTTGTGGGACTGGGCCAGCTGAGCCTCAGATCTTTCTGATCCAGCTCCAAGAGTGATCCAGCACTGAGGCCTGCACGTGTGATGGTCATGTGCGACTCCTTTGCCCCTTAAAGAAAAGTATTTATGGTGTGTATCTCAAGGTCCACCATCTTTGTGCTGTGTTGTTATTAGGTGCCATGGAGTCAAGTCCAACTCAGCAACTCTGTGTACAACAGATGAAATCCTAGTCTGGCACTGTTGTCAGTGCTTGTCTGCTATTCACAGGGTTTTCAATGGCTGATTCTTTTTGGAGTGGGCTGCTGGGTCCTTCTCCACACCTACAGCACTGGGTATTCCCAGGCAGTCTCCCATCCAAGTAATAACCAGGTCCAACCTTGTTTATCTTCCAAGATCGGATTCCAGGGTGGTATGGCAGCAGACCTTTGTGTGATAGGTGTCCATTTTCTGAACTGGCCAATTAAAGACAGTACATGTCATTGTCCCACCGGTGTTGTTCCCATACCTTTAGTGCAGATTACAGAAAGACATCCAGTGGCTGGATGCAGTGGCAGGTGCTTATAGTCCCAGCTACTCAGGAGGCTGAGCCAGAGGGATCATTTGAGTCTAAGAGTCACTTGGTAAAGAAAAGATACTGAATAATTCCACTGGTGAGTAGCTAGGTTCCCAGGATACCTTGTAACAGTCCGCTTTATCTGAATGATGGAGAAACTGGCAAGGTTAATAGCACTGGGTTGTTTAGAGAGGAGTGGAGTAAGAAGTCTGTCTCCAAGGCTTGAGGTCCAGTTAGGCCAAAGGTAGATGTTTTGTGGTATCTTTCTTGCTCCCTGCTTAACTTTTAAGATTTTGATACCATCTCTTCACCCCATGTTTTAGAAGTTTCTAAGTGAACCCTTACTGGAAAGGTCTAAGTTATATTATCAGGGTTTATGTGTGTTAGGGCCTCTTAATACACTGTCCACACAAGAGCCACAAGGCAGAGGAAGAGTGCTCAGGAAGAAAAGGCTGAATTGGAAAAGCACACTCAAAGCTGGGCCCAGGGGCACACACCTGTAATCCCGCCAACTCGGGAGGTGGAGGCAGGATTGTGAGTTTGAGGCCAGAGGCTGCCTTTGTAATTTAGCAAGATGCTGTCTCAATATAAAAGTGGGGTTGGGGAGGCAGCTCAGTGGTAGAGCACCTGTCAAGTATATGCAAGGCCCTGGGTTCAGCCCCCTGGTACAGCAAAAACAAAAATCCTGTTTAGTTCTTATATTCTTTCTCTTTATTACAAAAGTAACTTGCTAGACTCAGTGTGATGACTCACACCTGTAATCCTGGCAATTTGGGAGGTGAAGGCAGGATGTCTGCAAGTTCTGAGGCCAAAAGCAGCTTGTGAAATTTAGCAAGACCCTGATGCAAAATAAAAATAAAAAATGGGCTGAGAATGCCACCTAGTGGTAGGGTCCTTGCCTAGCACTTCGACGTGGGAGGCTATAGGAATGGCAGGGCAACAATTTATGTATTAGTTTTTATTGACCAAAGCAAAAGAGAATGCTGACTTAGGTAACATTTCTTGTAAAGGGAAAACAAAAGGTCTAATGTCCTCTAGAACTTGAGAAAGTGAGGAGATTAGTGGACTGTGTTGTTAATTGCCATTTTACAGAAGTAATGAATAGATTGTTGTTTTTAGGCGCCGTCAAGTTGTCCGACTCAGAGAGACCCTACATACAACAGGGGAAACACTATTGTCATTGCTTCTCTGTTACTTATAGGGCTTTCAATGGCCGATTATTTTTTGGAAGTGGGTTGCTAGGTCCTTCTCCCAACATGAATAGGTTACATGGGTTTTAATATAGATATCACTGATGAAATGGTTACCATTTAGGTGTTGTTTCCATTATTTGGTATATAACTAGAAGTGGAATTGCTGAGTTGTATGTTCACTCTGTTTAATCATTGGAGGAAATGCCAGATTTTTCAAAAGTTCCTACACTATTTTACATTCCTACCAGTAGTGTACGAAGGTTCTGATTTTTCTTGGTATCTTCACCAACACTCGTTATCTGACTTTTTGATTCTAGCCAATCACTTAAATCATAACTCAGTCTTAATCAGAGTGGACATTGTGTACTGTGAATCAAGTACTTTTTCATTGCCTACACACATTAGAACCCAGAAAAAGTCAGCTGAGATAGCTACTGTATCTGTCAGTCCAAGTCCCTTATGCAAAATGGACCAAGTGAGCTCTCAGCATGGATGAAACCACACCTTTTGTCAGTGAGTCTTCCCCTGCCTTCTCAGTGCCAGAGGTTATGAGGGGGGGAGTCTATATGCAGTTTCCTGGATTCTATCCTTTGAAAATCTGGTTAGTAGATCTGGAGGTAGAGCTAGGAATCTGCACTTGCAAAGAACATCCCAGAGATAATCTGCTGACTACATTTTGAGAAGTAAAGGAAATAGGAAACAAATGATTTTAATCTGAAACAAAATATAGGGATAGAGTTACCTACAGCCCTTTCTCTTTAAACAAGATCCACTATGTGGGCTCTATAAAATGTCTTTCTTGTTGTTTTCCCCTTTAACTAATAAATGTTGGTGGGATACAGAGTAATATAGCATGTGCTTTTCCATTGTGCAATTATTAATTATATCACTTTTGGTTACACGTTCATCAACTTAACAAGTTTATGGAATCTTTTGATTAATATGTAGGGAAACTTGGTATGCATCTATGGGTTATATTCCCCTGTCTTTCCCTTGTACTCATAAAGTTGCATCATTTACATTGAGATTATCCCCTCCCCTTGTCTCTTTACACTGCTTCTCCTCCCCTTCCTAACATTTTATTTTAAGAAGATCTTTGTTATATAGCTCAGTGGTAGTGTGCTTGCCTAGCATGTGCAAGGCCCTGGGTTCATTGACCAGCTGAAAGTTGTACAATGGATAACAAGAATCATTTTCATTTTGTTGTGATCCGTATTGCCCTACACCCTAGAGTTCTAACCAATTCCTCAGACTTGTTAGACAAGAGCAAAGCATTGCCTTGATGTATGAAGTATCCTGCCTCAGGGCAGGGGATGTGTACCAGCTCACTCAGCTGTTCCAGCTTGTTTTAATGTTGTTAGGTGCTATTGAGTCGTGTCTGACTCATAGTAACCCTCATAGTGTTTTCAATGGCTGATTGTTTTGGGAGTGGATTGCTATATCCTTCTCCCATTTTTGCTGTGCTGGGGATTGAGCCCAGGTACTCATGAAGCATGGAACAGCACTCTACAGAGGACTAAATTCCCCCCAACTTGTTTAGTAACCAGTAAAGAGAGTAGAGCAGAATCAGGATGCTTCTGGTCATCTAACTCACAAGCTCACAGTTAAGCTACATAAGCATCCAATCTGGATGGAAGAGGTTTGTGTTTAAAGCCAAACTCTCAACAAGGTTAGTCTTCACATGTTTGGGGTTATGACTAACCATTATCTCTTGCACCATCTTTTTTTAGTCTTATACATTCAAATTACTTTTATATGACAAATTAAAAATGTATGGCTTTTCACTGCATCATTTATACTCTGTTTGAAAATAAATCAGTTTTCCTGATCCTGTGTTATGTTTATCAGCACCGCATGCACAGTCAGCTTTACCTGCAAGTTAAATACTCACAGGTGGTGTTTCCATTCCTGTAGTGGCCTTACCTATCCAGAGCCCAGACCGCCGCCAGTCTAGATTTATGAAAATTAGAAAAAGACACCACATCCTGAACATGTTTAGTGTCCTCTTCTGGAAGATGTTATAATAAATATGTGAATCTATGAAGTCTATGATATGAAAGGTGCCCCCTACAGGTTACATGGCAAACAACCTGCAAAATGTACCTAGTGTCCCTGGGAATTCTAGCATGGTCATTTGGTTTTCTTGAAAGGAAAGTATTGCTGGCTTTCTGTCCTTGTGGGGAGTCTCTGTGGGTACCTCATTAGTGTCACAGAATGCAGCTTATTCTGATTTCATTCTCCACTGATAGACATTTTCAGCAAGACACTCCTTACATTCCTGCCTTGATGGTCTGTAACTATGCTTCTTCATGTCAATGAAACAGGGATTTATTTTTTGAGTCTGTGACATGAGTTCTCTTGTGCCACATTTCTAAAAGCCCTTTGAAGATGGTCAGGCAAGACTACCAAACTGTAAACTAAACTCATTGTGCAAACTTGATAGCCTATGGCTATCTCTTAGCTGCCTTATTTTCTTCAGAGCCCACAGCTTCACAGTAGGGTTTGGTGATAGTCTATTAGGAATTGCCTACTGAATCATTCTGGATATATATGTGACTCTCTTAAACTCTCTTGGGAACTGGAAGTACTTTTTAATTTTTTTCTCAATTGTTGTGACCAGAACTCTGAATGTGGAACTTCCAACATTCGGCAAAGAAATCTGCTTTAGTCCAACAGTTACCTGGTCCATAGGTGACCTTCAGGGTGTGTGTGTATGTGTGTGTGTGTCGTGTGCATGTGCATACTTGTGTGGTGGTGGTTTTTAAGGAACTAAGTGGAATAAGAACTGTTTACTGAGCATCTTTCACAAGTGCGGCTTATGCTACCTTTCTCACCTGCAGCCCGTTTAATTAGGTGTTTTCTTCATTTGAGAGATGAGGAAACAAATCAAAAGGGACTAAGTGGTAGGATCAAGACTTTGCACAATTTCTTGCTGTTGTCAAAGTGCATTTTCCCCTGTTCTAGCCTTCTAGCCCTCTGATAGGAGAAAACTGCAGCTTGCTTCCTTGTTTGGGGTCCAGAAAAATCCTTCTGCTTGTATCCTCAATATTGCTTTTTTTTTTTTTTTTTAAAATGACCTTTCTTATTTTTAGTTTTTAATTTTTTTCCTCAAGACAAGGTCTCACTGTGTAGCCCAGGCTGGCCTCAAACTCGAGATCCTCCTGCCTCTGCCTCCTGAGTGCAGGGATTACAGGAGTACACTGCCATACCTAGCCTTGTGTTGCAGCTTTGTGTTCTATTTTACATTTAATAAAAACAAACAGAATGATATTAAATAGATAAAATTTAGTAAGATAATAAAATAGATAAAAATTAATAAAAGTCAAAAAACAATTTATTGGATGATAACATATGTGTAATAGAAATAGTTCAAAGTTAGGCAAGTATGTTTCTTAACCTAAAAATGCAAAAATTGTAGTTGTTGGCTTTCCTGGCTGATGCCTTGAATCAATTTGTGTGAGCATTGCTGGCTTTGTGGTTGTCAGATTGGGTATAACTTTTGCAAAATGAGCATTCATGAAGAACTAGATTGCAATTTGGTCTCCCCAACTTGAAAGCCTTAGGAACAAAGCAGTGAAACTTGTACTTCAGAGCACACAATCCTCTGAGTTCCTGAGTTCTTAGGGAAAAGTATAGTGAGGACTATAAACAGCCAGATGAAGGGCCTGATGAAAATAACAAGACTCTTCCGGCCTTTTTTTTTTTTTTTTTTTTAACAATTTTTTGATGATGGTGGTAAAATGTACTTAACAGCCAGCTAAAATGTACTTAACAGCCAGGGAAAAGTGATGCATGCCTATAATCCCAGTACTCAGGAGGCAGAGGCAGGAAGATCTGTAGTTTGAGGCCAATCAGGGCTAAATAATGAGACCCTGTCTCAACCAAACAAAACTAAACCAATAACATCAAAAATTTACCATTTTACAGCCAGGTGTGGTGGCCCATGCCTGCAATCCCAGCATGAGGGAAGCTGAGGCAGGAGGATCAACATGAGTTCGAGGTCAGCCTGAGTACATAGTGAAACCCTGTCTCAAAAAGCCAGGAAGAGAATCAGAGGGAGGGTGGGGGGTTATGAGAGGGGGAAGTGAACATGAGCATTGGACAGTGATGTGCATGTGTGGAAATGTCATAAAAGCCACCAAATTGTACAAGAAAAAAATAATAGAAGAAAAAATAATTTACCATTTTAGCCATTTTAAGTGTATAATTCAGTGGCATTAAATATGTTTACAATGTAGTCCAGCTATCATTATTCACTTATAGGTCTTTTTTTTTTTTTTTTTTGGTACTGTGGGTTGAACCCAGGCTTTACGCCTGCATGCTTTGCAAGGGCTGGACCACTGAGCTGTGCCCCCAGCCCATTTTTTTTTTGCCGTTTTTGAGACAGGGTCTTGCTAAATTACACAGACTGCCCCTGATCTCGAACTTGCGATCCTCCTGCCTCTGTCTCCCAAGCCGCTGGGATTACAGGTGTGCACTACCGCACCTGGCTCATTTATAGAACTTTATATCATCCAAGCAAAAAGTCTGTAGCTATTTATTCTATAGGGTTCAAACATTAACTTACGAATCCCTTTTCCCCTTCTGTCTGTTTTCTGAGTGACATTGTGTTCTTCTTCTTCTTCTTAGTTGTTTTGCCTCTGTTGGGAAATCAGGTACTTTTTTTTCTTTGTCATTAAAATTCTAGTCTTTAGTAATATATTATACCTTACTAATTTTCTTCGTCTCCTCCTTCTCCTTCCAGGGCCTTGTGCATGCTAAGCACATGCTCTATCACTTAACTACACTCCCAGCCCTTTGTGATAGCTATTTTAACTTATGAGTTCTTTGTTTGTTTTTTTGTCTTTCAGTACTGGGGGGAGGGTTTGAACCCAAGGCCTCACATTTACTAGGCAAGTGCTCTACCACTGAGCTGCACCTTCATTCCCATTATTTTTTTTCCCTCTCTCTCCTCTCCTCTCCTCTCCTGTCCTGTCCTGTCCTGTCCTCTCCTCTCCTCTCCTCTCCTCTCCTCTCCTCTCCTCTCCTTCTTTCTCTCCCTCTCTCTCTCTCTCTCTCTCTCTCTCTCTCTCTCTCTTTTCTTTCTTGCAGTACTGGCAGGCTAAATCCATGTGCTCACACATGCTTTGCAAGCTCTCTGCCACTGAGCTACACCCTCCACCCTTAAAAAAAAATTATTTATTTATTTATTTATTTATTTATTTATTTATTTTTGCGGTACTAGGGGTTGAACCAAGGGCCTCGCACTTGCATGCTCTGCAAGTGCTGGACCACTGAGCTGTAACCCTCAGCCCATTTTTTTACTTTTTGAGACAGGGTCTTGCTAAGTTACACAGACTGCCTCTGGTCTGGAACTTGCGATCCTCCTGCCTCCGCCTCCCGAGCCGCTGGGATTACAGGCGTGTGCCACCGCACCTGGCTAAAAAATTATTTATTTTTTTAAATTGAGACAGGGTCTAAGTTACACAGTCTGCCTCTGGCCTTGAACCTGCAATCCTCCTGCCTCTGCCTCCCAAGTCTCTGGGATTACAGGCATATCACCACACCTGGTTTCCACCTATATTTTTATTTATTTTTTAAATTTTAAGACAAGATCTCACTAAATTGCTCAGGCTGCTTCTAGCCTTGAACTCTAGATCCTCCTGTCTCTGCTGCCTGAGTGCCAAATTTTAACTATTAAGAGACCGTTTGCTTCCTCAATTGCTGGACATTTCCCAAAAGGGTTTATATTTTTGGATGACAGACTTACAGAAAAGTGGAATATTATTGCCTTTAAGAGAGTTATAAGCTAATAGATGTTGTTGTTAGGCTCTGTCGAGTTCAGTCAGATTCATAGCAACGCTATGTACAACAGATAAAGCACTAGCCCTCACTGTGCCATGCCCAGCAATATTGTCAGTGCTTCTCTGCTATTCACAAGGCTTTCAATGACTGATTGTTATGGGAGCGGGCTGCTGGGTCCTTCTCCCAAGCCTACAGCACCCAATATTCCCAGGTGGTCTCCTATCCAAGTAATAACCAGGCCTGACCCTGCTTAGCTTCATGAGATCTGACCAGATCAGATGGCAGGGGGCTATGGCTGCAGGCAAGCTAATAGATACATAATGTTAAATGCTTTATATTTTGTATTTTCAAAAAATGCCTTTAATAGATTTTATCACTAGTTTCCTTTAAAGGAAAGTTTATTTAGGATTTTTTTAATAATATGAGTGTTTATAAGGAATAAAACTACTAACATCTTTTTGAAATGACAGCTTTAGACAAAGCAATGTTCACCAACATGTAGTATTTTTTTTTCTTTTTGGGGTGCTAGGGGGCAGAACCCAAGGCCTTGTATATACTTTGCAAGTGCTCTACCACTGGGCTGTACCCTCACCCCACTTTTTATTTCTTTTTATCTTGAGTCAAAGTCTCCCTAAGTTATGCAGGCTGTCGAACCTATGATTCTCCTGCCTCTGCCTCCTGAGTCACTTGGGATTAGAGGCGTGAGCCACCACTCCTGGTTTAACATGTAGTATTTAATGTCTCTAGAAGCTCATGTGAACCTGAAAGTTCACTTTACTAGTATTTGTTTTAATATCCAAGATTCTTCTTTTACAGGTGTTTGATTTCACTGCCATAGACTTGACATCTGAGACTGATGAAATTCCAGATATTATAGCTTTGGAAGAGGAGGATGGAAGAAATCATTCACATGCTAATGGCTCTGTCATTTCAGGACAAAATGTTGGATAATTAACAAAAAATACTCCTTCTGGCTGAATATGCAATTTGTATCATGTTTGCATATATGTTTATTCCTGTGGCTTTGGAGAAGGTTAATTTATTTTTTGGCTACTTGATCTTCATTGCTGTGAAACTGATTAAACTTTTGTAAGTGATCTTATTCTTTGGCATATGTAATTCTTCAAAGTTTTATTGCTGAAATGCATATAATAAAAATTGGGCACCACCTTCCTGGATCAGAGTGGTTTGTTTGTTTGTTTGAGACAGGGCTTCACTAGGTAGTCCCTCTTGTCTCAGCCTCCCAAGTGCTAGGATTATAGTTGTATGCCACCACGCCCATTTTATTATTTTTTTCTTGTCTGTTAGGAGACATTCCTGCTTTTATTGGTAACAGCACCTTTGTGTCTTTGTAAGTCTCAGTGGTCTCAGTGGTTCTGCTGGGTAAGAGTTTTTTGCTTTCCTTTAGTCTAGAGGTGGCCATGTAAGTGAATAAACACAGGTCAACCTAGAGGAAGCATAGCAGGATGGGTAAAGGCTCAGACTCTAGGTTGTAATCTTGATCTTCCACATACTGTGTGACCGTGAGCAAATTACCTAATTTTTCAGTGCCTCAGTTTTCTCATCTGTAAAATGACAATAGTACTAGGTTTATTATAAAGTTAAATAATTAACATGTGCAAAAAACTTAGAGTGGTGCCTGGCAGAAAGTACCATTCAATAAGTATTAAGTAAATTGTAGAAACAATGGCCAACCTAGCAGCTATGAATCACAAAATACCATTTTCTACTAAAGAAACCAGGGCTTCTTGAGAAACGATGATTACAGGTCTGAAGCAGGGAATGTACAAAATGAGCCTTGAACTTCTTGGAAGCCAATCTGAAGAGGTTCCCATTAGCCAAATATGGGACAATTTGAATTTCTATATGAATTGTAAATGCAATAGGTTGAACCCCATAAATATATTTAAATCCATGAGTTCACAATTGTGACTGTGTGTGTGTGTGTGTGTGTGTGTGAGAGAGAGAGAGAGAGAGAGAGAGAGAGAGAGAGAGAAACAGAATTTGTGAAAAATAGTAGGGTTCAGAGGGTATTGTGTTCATCTGCTAAACTGCAGGTGTGGAGTAGGCAGAGAACTGGATTTAACAGAGATTGGGGTTATGCCAAATAAATTTGGTAAAGACAGAAAGGGACCATGTGTTATGTTAATTTTTATAATGACATGAATCAGGGAATAAAAGTGTGGAGATGGATTAGAAATTCTGGTGATATAAGGATGGTTGGAATAAGATTTAAAGGCATTGAGCTAGGTGTTGTAGTAATTGGTTTATGGCTATGTTCCCTGAGAGTGGGTGACTGAGCTACAAGACAAAGTTAGTGCAGAGAAGGTCAATTAACTCAGAGGCTAGGATACTCTATGGCTATGGTTAGTACCAAAAACTCCCAGGAGCAATGTTGAAGGAAATGAAATGTTAAACCTCAAATGAGACTGATCTGGAGATTTTTTTTGTGGTCCTTGGGGGATGAACCCAGGGCCTTGCACATACTTTGCAAGTGCTCTACCACTGAGTTGCACCCCCAACCCTTTTTTACTTTTTATTTTGAGTCAGGTTATCGCTAAATTGTGCAAAGTGCCTCTGGCCTCAAACTCATGATTCTCCTGCCTCAGCTTCCCAAATTGCTGGGATTAAAGATGTGCACCACTGCTCCTGGCAGTCTGGAAATCTTATAGATGACTTCCAAGTGAAGAGTTATGAGTGATAACAAATTTCAAAGATGCTGGTGGTAGGGGGTCAGGCAGCAATAACTGTTAGACATGTTGATATAAGTAGGATACCTCCTACTTCCAGCCCCTGTTGTGCATAGGTTATGCAAGAGAAAACAGCCATCAATTGAGAGTTCAACAAGGGGAAGCTGTATGCTTAGTAGAGAGCTAGATTTGAGGTAAAGAAGATGAAAATAGCATTCAACATGTGGGAGTATAGAAAATTTTGCGAATGTTAGTGAGGAAAGAAAAAGCCTAATAAAACTACACCAGGCTCTTCCAAGATTTAGGAGTCTACATTTCTCACCGTCCTGATCAAAGAACAGGACCACACACCCTTATCTAGGAACTTCAGAAACCCCGTTTAAACTCAGACGTGCTTCCGTAAATCTCTCTGCGGTGAGGCAGCCCCTGGTATTTGTCTAGAAGTTATTTCTTTAAAGAAACTGTAGTCAAGGACTTTTCTGCTCTCTGCTTGGATTGCCCTATAACACCTGTGGACTGTTTAAAGGAATCAATCAAGGGCACCTTTGTCTACTAGTCTACAAAGGGGACACAAGGCCCCCCTTTGTCTACTAGTCTGTAAATCCTATATAAGGGACAAGAAAAGACTAAGTCTGGGAGCACGGCCATTTTGGGACTTGAGCCCACAGCTTCCCTGCAGGTAATAAAGCCCCTTCCTGTAATTAAAGCTGGTGTTTGGGTGATTCTTCTCTCACAGCCTTGCTTACTACAACATTGTAACTGTGGCTTAGCACTTGGGTGACTTGTTCAGGGTCATACAACTAGATCTTTTCTCACTGAGCCAAACTACAGTGATCCATCATCTACGGCTTTTTTTTCCTGCGGTGTTGGCAATCCAATCCAGAGCCTTATGCATGCTAGACAAGTGCTCTGCCACTGAGCTACATCCCCAAACCCATCTATGGCATTTTAAATTAAAATCATTTTATTTTTTTGCAGTCAGTCCTTGGGGGTTGAACCTAGGGCCTCACACATACTTTGCAAGTGCTTTACCACACTGGGCTACACGCCAGCTCGTTATTTTATTTTTTTAATCTTGAGACAGGGTCTCTCGCTGAGTTATGCAGGCTGTCTCTGGCCTCAAACCTGCGATCCCAAGTCGCTGGTATTACTGGCTTGAGCCATCACACGAGGCTCATCTACGGCTTTTATCTGACAAAAAAAATATACGCGCAAAAAGAACTCCAAACGTGAAGGATCGGGAACCGAGATTCTGCAACGGTTCTGTAACACATTGACTGCTGCTGCTGCTGCTGCTGCTGCTGTTGTTGTCGTCAGGTGCCTCACAGCGACTACGCTATCGTAAAACAAGTCACTGTCCGCGCAATGCACTATGGATCTTGTAGTTTCTCTGCGGGCCATGACAGGAAGCGGCAGAGGGGCGGGCGCATTGCATGGTGGGAGATATAGTCCTCCTAGGAAGTCCACAGCCCCCGGAAGCCGGGCGGCGCCGGCGCGCATCTCTCTTCCTCAAGCGCGGGAGGCTTGGTTTGCGGTGGCTTCGCCTAACCAGTTGCAGCACTGCCGTTAGAAGCTCCATTTTTCCGGAGATCTTTGGGCTGTTCGAGGCAAAATGTGTCTGGGCGAGAATGCAGCAGATGGTGGTCATGAAGGGGCCGCTGCGGTCGCAGGCTGCCTGTAGGGAGGGGTCCCGGAGGGCCCTCCCCGTCTCTTGGGCCTGCGCTTTCTTCTTTTCAAGTCATCGTGCTTGCCGTGAGGATGAGCTCTGCCTTGGTCACTTCTTTTGAAAAGCAACATCTCTGGATGTATCTGTTGGCGCTCGGCTTCGAGCCGGGCCCGGCTACCATTGCCTGCGGGAAGATCTTGTCGCACACGCATCTCGGAGTGTAAGGAGCCTGGGGCGGCGGCGCGGGGCAACCTGAGCCGGAAGACAGCGGGGTGGCCCGCCTTTTCGCGGACCCCGCGGGTTGATCAATCAGGAAGGGTTGATCGGTTACTGTGTGCCAGGCGCCGGCGACAACAGCCTTGCTCCCAGTTGCGTGTGGTAGAGACAGACTGTGTCAGTTACGGAATAGTCCCAGGAGCATTTGTAGGGTAGTGGTCAGCAGTTGGGGCGAAACTGCAGGGCCACATTACCTACCTTGATGGTGGGGGTGTGTGTGCTGTAAAATAGTGTGAAAAGTGGCGAGTTGGTAGTGGAAGGGCCTTGGGAACAATAGAGGCAAACGCTTTTAAGACTCAAGGGAACTTTTGAAGGTAGTTAACTTTAGTGTATACTTTTTCCGTTTTGAATTAGAAAGGTATATATAATATGCCACGCTTAACAAAAAGATAGTAGAGAGGTATTGCAATGAAAGTAAAAGCCTTTCTCTTTGCCACTTTTGTTGTGGTTATAAACATAGAACTACTTTGTTTTATTTCTGTGTCATAGTTACTTGAAATAATACCTGTTTTCCTCCTCACTAAAGGCCAAGATCTATTCTCCTCAATGTATTTGCTGTTTGTAAATGATATACTAGTAATTTCAATTCTTTAGTGACTGTGTTTTTATAATGTGCTTAGGCTTGTATTTCTTGATTTGTCGATCTCAAAAATATCTTTAATTTCCTACTATGTAATTTCCCAGTGAATGTAGTTATTATTTATAACTAATTTATTCTTCTTTCCCTGTCTTCTGTTTTCCCCCTTTTGACTTTTTTCATCTGTATTTTGACTTTAAAGGTTTTTGGGAGAAAAGCCTGGCAACCCACTCCCAAAACACAGCCATTGAAAACCCTATGAATAGCAGAGAAGCACAGTAGTGTTTCTTCTGCTGTACATAGGATCACTATGAGTCGGACATCAATCGAGGACACCTAACAACAACAAAAACAACGTAAAGGTTTAGAGCGCTTGATTAAGTTTTGTTAACTGTTTCAAAGCTACTACTAACATACATGAAGTTCTTTGTCTAGATGTTTATTCAAAAAATTGACCAGTGGGTTGTATATGTCAGGTTATGACAGTGTGTTTATTACTAACTACTCCATTTATTTCACATGGTTTGATGCTGCACATCAGCCTCATTTTCTCTGTAGTGGCAGAGAAGCTTGATGTTTCAGGGACTCCACTGAGAAAAGCTTTCATTGCCTTTCCTTGTCTCCACTGTTTTAGCCATCTTTTCTCTGGTTTATCTGTCAATACAATTGCATTCTGCTTTCTGCCTATGAAAATTTTTAAAAATCTGTCAAGTTCTGGTCCAGTGATGGCAGGTTCTCCTCACCCTGTACACTGCCTTAGATGTTTTCCCTTATGTTGGTTTTTTATGTATGTATGTATTTATTTGTTTAAGACAAGGTCTCACTGTAGTCCAGATTGGCCTTGATCTGGCAATTCTGCTGCCCCATGCATGTGCTACCACCGCTGGTTTCCCCTGTGTCTTTAGAGTAATTTCAGTCTGTTTTTGAGAGAAATGCCTTTAAAATACTTTAAGGGTGAACGTGTCATCACATTTACTTAAAAATTAAAAAAATTTTTTTTATTCATTAATATGGCAAAAGTCTTTCTGGTTTACAGTTCCATGAGTTTCTAGTTTGTGGAAGCATGTGGTTGTGTAACCACTATTCTCAGAAAGTTAAAAGTATACTTAACATATGAACTAGCAGTCCCAATCCAATTTATTTGTCACAAAGGTTTGCATTTTCTCAAAATTAAACTGGTTGATTACAGAGAGTAGATTAAAGAGGTAGAGAGCTTCACATTTATCTAGGACTGAACTAAGTTGTCAGTGAGAATGGAAAAAAGAGAGGTGATTGATTTATTTGTCCAGCGGATGTTGAACATAGTTTTGGACCTGGGTATACAGTGGTGAACAGAATAGAAGTAAACTTTAACTGTACAGAATCTTAGTCTGTTGGGTGAGTCATTCTACAACAGATAACTTGTTACAAGTTATTATAAATGTCCCAGAGAGAACAGAGTATTATGTGAGAAAATAATAAGTTTGAAAGATAAGGAAGTAGGATGGATGTAACTTCATTTGTATTCGGTGAGGAATAAAGACAAAAGAATTTGATGTATTGCTAGGTAGGGGACCTTAAGTAAAAGAATGTTGTTGTTAGGTGCTGTGGAGTCAGGTCCGACTCAGAACGAAACACTCCCTGACACTGTGCCTTGTCTGGCACTATGTCAGTGCTTCTCTGCTACTCAAAGGGTTTTCAATGGCTGATTGGGAGTGGGCTGCCAGGTCCTTTGTCCTTTTTTTGCGGTGCGGGGGATTGAACCTAAGGCCTCAGAATGTACAGAGCAAGCACTCTACTAACTGAACTAAACCCCAACACCAAGTAAGAGAATAGTAATGCTAAATTAAAAATTCACTTGATTTGATTCCTTGGAAGTAAAGTTGGCTCTTTGCCATTCATATTAACATTTTTTGTTGTTTTGTGGTGCTGGGGATCAAACCTGTAGCCTTACGCCTGCTAGGCAGAGCTTGGTATTGCTGAGCTGTATCTCCAGCGTCGGCATTAATTCTTAATTCCTTATAGCTCTGTGACATCTCTTATGGGATTTAGTGTGTCTTTTGTTTTTGTCTTTGTCCCTCCCTCCCTCACCCTCTTCCTCCTCCCTCCTCCCTCCCTCTCCCCGCCTCTGTCTCTCTCTTTCTCTCTTTCTCTCTGTCTCTCTCTCTTTTTCCAGTATTGGGGAGTTGAACCCAGGGCCTCAGGCATGCTAGGCAAGTGTTACACTACTGAGCTGCACCCCTAGATCCCTTTTTATTTTGAGACAGAGTCTTACTAAGTCATGCAAGCGGCCTCTGCCCTCAAACTTGTGATCCTCCTGCCTCAGACTCAGAGTTGGGATTACAGGCGTGTGCCCCTGCACCCAACTTGTTTTTTTCGTACTGTGTTTTTTTAGGCTTTGTCTTGACTGATTAGAGAAGTAGGAGTAGTAAACACTAATGAATGCTACCATTACATTATGAAGATGGTTCTAGGAATAAAATCTAGAAGTAAAGACCCTAGACCCTGGGGTTAGGTGATGTATGGGATTTCAAATCAGTGCTTTCCTACTTCTTGGTTATGTAATTTTGGAGGCACATTTTCTAACTTCTCTAAATTTAAGTTTCTACCCTGTGTACTAAGCACAGTCAATCTACTATCTAGCATCAATAGAATTGAATAAAATAATCATGTTAAAGCAAATAGCATAGTACTTAGTCGTATATGATAGTAGTGAAGACTAGAGGAGTTAGTCCCTGCAAAGGGCTTAAAGTAACATCTAGTAAATAGGAAACTCTCAGTAAATGTTAGCTAACAATTTTTATTGTTATTTAGTAAATATTGGTTGGTATCATTGATCATATCACAGGGCATGTTTTCTCTCTGCCTAATTAGGGTTTCCTTTCTTTTCTGTAGAATATTTTCATTGCAATAAAGCAAGTGCCAGTTTTCTCCCATTGGATCTGTATTTTCAGAATTAGATAATAAAGGCGTGTATGTTTTTTTTAATCGATTATAAAATATACCTGAATGAGAACAATTCATTTGCCTGATGATGTTTAGCTTTATTAACCACTTTTCCTATTTCTTTTTTTATTACATCACTAGGAATATGTTTGACAAGCTGAACCGTGATGCCTTCCATATAGTTTCTTATTTTTTGTTTCAAGTGCTAGATGCGTCTCTCACCAAAGAAGTTTTCAAGTAAGGAAAAATTATTTTGTTTTCTTAATTGTTGTTAGGTGCCGTTGAGTCAAGTCTGACTCATAGTGACCCTGTGTACAGCGGAACGAAACACTCCCTGATTCTATGCCAGGCACACAATCTTATTTATGTTTAAGCCCATTGTTGTAGACACTATGTCAGTCCATCTAGTGGAGTGTCTTCCTTTTTTGCGTTGACCTGCCTCCCAAACGTGATGTCCTTCTCCAGGGATTGGTCCCTCCTGATTACATGTCCAAAATGTATAAGATGCAGTCTAGCCATCCTTGCTTCCAAGGAGCACTCTGGTTGTACTTCTTCTAGGACAGATCTGTTGGTTCTTTTGGCAGTCCATGGTATATTCAATAGTCGTCTCCAGCAATTAGTCATTCTCAAATTTGAAAATGGATTAGCCTTGATGTAGGCCAGAATTTCAACTTTGTCCATTAAGTTATATTTTGAGAGCATGTCACTCAAATGTAGTGCTTACAAATGTAGTGCTTGGAAATGTGCTTTTTTGGGTACTTATCTTAAAATCATTGTATATTAAATAGATAATACAAGTTTTATTGCAGAAAATCAGTTTCTATCATTCTTCATTATCTTTATTAAACAAAACAATGAACTGATACCAGTATACTTATACATTAAGTTTTGCCCTATTTTTTTAATGCTATTTATTCCATTCCTTATTACTTTTCTCATAGGCAATGTTAAATATTTTGTCTATTTTTACTTTCCAGTTCTTTGTAAATCCTTATTACTTTTTCAGTGATACTTATTAAAGTGTCTGTTGCTATAGGTAAGAATCAATCATTAAATTTAGCCTATTGTTACATCTTAATGAGTATTAAAAAGTTTAAGATGATAAAAATGTAAACACCCACTAGTCTTGGTTCTAAGTTATTTTGCATGTGATTTTGGGTTTCTTGTGTCTGAAAAAGTGTTCAAAACTGGGCATAGTGGTGCATGCCTGTCGTCTTGGCTCTTGAGGGCTGAGACAGGAGGATGTCAACTTCAACACCATAGGCTATATACTGAGATCCTGTCTCAAAAAAAAAGGTGTAAATATCTAGGAGTACAAGTATATTTGAACTATTTTTTGAAATCTGCATCATTAAGGAATAGGGCTTCCTCTCTCCAAATAAAAATAGGTTTTCTGATATTTTTCCCTGATTAAAAGTATTATAGCTCAAGAGCTGCGTGTGGTGGCACATGCCTGTAATCCCAGCAACTCAGGAGGCTGAAGCATTTGGAGGTCAGAGGAGGCCTGCACAACTTAGTGAGACCCTGTCTTAAAATAAAAAAGATGAAAAAAAAGAAGAGGCTGGGGGTGTCGCTCAGTGGTAGAGCACTTGCTTGGCATGCGTGAGGCCCTGGGCTCAACCCCTCAATACTATTTTGAAACAAGCAAACAAACAAAAATTATGGCCCATTTAAAACATTTCAGAAACTGTAAAGAAGAGTAATAAGCATAATTTCTAAACCTACCAAACTGAGAATATCACTGTTGATATTCTAACCTTTAGATCTTTTTTCTATGACTATAAGACATATGCTATAGAAATACGAAAACCGTGATGCTTTAACCAAGTTATTATGCCTCAATAAAAATTTGGACAAAACTGATGATTAGGGGAAAGTAATAGATAAATTTTAAAGTCTAATATTTTGACTAAGCCTGAAGCAAACCTTTTCTTTTTCATATTTTTGTGTCTTCTTGTTTGGCCCAAAACAGTAGGACCCACAGACTGTGATATGGATTATCTCTAGGAGTCAGACTCTCATACATACCTTCTCTGCTCGTCATGTGTACCCCTTGATGCTTCTGTCCTGTAAGATTCTTTTTTTTGACCTCCCAGGCTTAACATACTAATTTATTTATACCATCTTATATATTAGTCAAGTGGATCCATTGAGAGTGTTGGCTTTAGCTAATTTCAGTAATTTTAATAGCTGTTCATTCCTTCATTTAAGATATATATTCTTTTTTTCTTTTGTGGTACTTGGGGTTGAACCCATGGCCTCATGCTTGCTTGCTTTGCAAGTGCTGTACCACTGAGCTTCACCCCCAGCCCATTTTTTTTTTTTTTTACTTTTTTAGACAGGGTCTCACTTAATTACGCAGACTGTCTTTGGTCTCCAAACTTGGGATCCTCCTGCCTCTGCCTCCCAAGTCACTGGGATTATATGTATGTGCCACTGCACCTAGTTTGAGACTCAGTTCCTAACAAACTGGTGTTTCTTTTTAGCTGAAATCTAAGAATGTTAGTTTTCATCCATTTTGTTTTAATGTTTCTAGTGTTGGAAATAAATTTGATATAGTTTTAAGTTTTGCTGAGTGTGACTTTTTTTTTTTTTTTTTGGATTTATAAGTCTAATGCTTTTCCATTTGCTTTTAAGATTTTGCTGGCCTCCATTTGACCAACAGAGTGACACTGAATTCCGGAAACATTGCTGTGAATGGTTGAAAAAGATTTCTGTAAGTATTGTTTTTGGAAAATGCAGACTTTCAGAAGTTATAAGATTACATTAAGGCTGGGGATTATAGCTCAGGGGTAGAGGGCTTGCCTAGCATGCTCAGGGCCCTGGGTTTGATCCCTAGTACTGCAAAAAACAAAACAAAACAAAACAAAAACTACACAACAACAGAAACATTTGTTAAATTTATTTTTTAGTTTTATTTATTTTTGCAGTAGTAGGGGACTGAACCTGAGGATTCACACATATTTTGCAAGCACTATGCCACTGAACTGCACCCCAAGCCCTTTTTTAAAATTTTTTATGTTGAGATAGGGTCTTGCTAAGTTACCCAGGCTGCCTCTGGCCTTGAACCTGCAATCCTCTTACCTCTGCCTCCTGAGTTACTGTGATTACAGGTGTGCACCACTGCACCCCCTAGAAACATTTTTTTAGAAGTAAAATCTTTTCAATGCTTTTATGCTAAAATGTGCAAGGAAACGTTTGGTAGAATAATATTTTCTTGGTGGTTTTTGTGTGGCATTCTGTGTATTTCTAAGAAGCCAACTTTACTGTATAGGTGCGCTGAAAATAGGTTCCTGGGAGTTTATATCACCATTTTTGTTTAAAGATTACTTTATTTTTGTAATGTTTTTTTTTTTGGTTAGCATATAAAATAGTGGGTTTCATTATAACATTTTCATAATTGTATGTCATTGTGCATTGCTCATATTCACTCCCCCATTAGCCCTTCAGGTCCTCCTGCCCCACTTCTGCTGGTCCCTTTTCTCCTCTCAACTAGTCACCCTTCTTTCACATGTATGTATGTGTATATATGAGTGTGTGTATGTGTATTTTAAATCTAGATTAATGTTACTTTTTTGAAGCCATACACTCAGGAGGCTGAGGCAGAAGGATTGATGAGAGTTCAAGGCCAGCCTGGGCTACAAAGCAAGACCCTCTCTCAAAAAAAAAAAAAAAAGTGTTACTTTTTTGACCATAGATTGTTTTACATTGTTTCCCTAAATAGTATCAATAATTATCTTTAATATTATAATTATCTTTTGTGATCCAGTCTACCTAGAGTTTATTTATTCATTTATTTATTGTGGTACTTAGGGGTTGAACATAATGGTTTGTGCATACCAGGCAAGTGCTCCGCCACTGAGGCTCACCCCCAGCCCCATTTTTATTTTTTATTTAGAGATAGGTTCCCTCTAAATTGTACAGGTTGCCTCTGGCCTCGAACTTGTGATCCTCCTGCCTCAAATGTCTTGAGCTGCTGGAATTACAGGCATGCACTGTGGTACCTGGCCCACCTAAAGTTTAGAAAAACCAAACAATTCAACTTGTGGTTCAAACAGAATGATCTACTTTTTTTTAACTTTTTTTTTTTTTGTTGTTGTTGTTGTACTAAGGGTTGAACCCAGGGCCTCGCGCTTGCATGCTCTGCAAGTGCTGGACCACTGAGCTGCATCCCCAGCCCATTTTTTTTTGACTTTTTGAGACAGGATCTCCCTAAGTTACACAGACTGCCTCTGGTCTCGAATTTGCAATCCTCCTGCCTCTGAATCCTCCTGAGTCACTGGGATTACAGGCGTGAGCCATCATGCCTGGCTTGTGTTTTGTGTTTTTAAGCAAGATCTCACTATGTAGCCCAGTTGGCCTCCAAGCCTGTGGATCCTTTTACCTCACTCTTCCAAGTGCTAGGAAAACAGGTTTGAGTCACCACACCCAGCTTTTTTTTTAATTTTTAAAAAAGTTAAAATAAAGCTTTTTTTTAGTATTATAGGGTTAAACCCAGGGCCTTGCACATGCTTCTTGTTGTTGTTGTTAGGTGCCGTCGAGTCGGTATCCGACTCATAGCGACCCTCTGTACAACAGAGGAAACAGTATTGCCAGTGCTTCTCTGCTGTTCATAGGGTTTTCAATGGCAGATTGATTTTTGGGAGGGGGTTGCCAGGTCCTTCTCCCAGCCTACAGCTTCTGGTGTTTCCAGGCGGTCTCCCATCCAGGTACTAATCAGGCCTGACCCTGCTTAGCTTCCGAGATCTGACGGGATCGGATGCCACAGGGCTATAGCTGCAAGCTTGCACATGCTAGGCAAGTGTTTACTACTGATTCACAATCCCAGCCTCTTTTGTATTTTTTTTTGTTTTTTTTTAAGCATGGTCTCACAAAATTATACACATTGCCTCTGGTCTCAAACTTGTGATCCTCCTTCTTCTGCCTCCTGAGTCGTTGGGATTATGAATGTGCGCCATAGCATCCAGCCTGATTTTTTCTTTGTTTGTTTTTGTCTTTTGAGACACTGTGGCCTAGGCTGGTCTTGAATGAACTTGCTATGTAGACCAGGCTGTTGGGCCTCACCCTCCCAAGTGCTGGGATTATAGGCATGTGTCACCATATCCAGCTTTTTCAAAGAGAATAATCTTGATCAATCATTTTTATGCTTAAAAAATGATATGATGTGAGGGGGAAGTGGGCTGGAAGTTTTGGCTTGCTGAAGCTTCACCTTTCTGACCATTTTTCACTTCTCAAAGGAATTGAATATATCCAAGCCAGTGTGCTATGAAGAGAGGGGTTGCTAATTGTCAGCTGCTATTGCTCTGGGGCTGGGGTTTAGCTCATTTGGTGGAGTGCTGCTCCACACTCACTGAGGACTCGGGTTCGATCCCCAACACTGCAAAAATAGAAGAAGGATGTGACAATCCACTCCCGAAGCAATCCCGAGACAAACAGCCATTGAAAACTCTATGCGGGTTGCTATGAGTTGGATCTCACTCGATGACATCTAACAGTAACAACAAATAACTTCTGCCCTACAGTGAGGTGTTCATGATCTTCTCCCTTTAATGCAAGACTATCACATCTTTAAAAAAAATAGTGTGGTATAAATAATTAATTATGGTTGATAAGGTTTTCAAATCATCTCTTTTCTCCATAGGCTGAATGTGGAAGTAACTTTCCTCAAGTTGTTGGCTCATTATTACTTTCTCCTGGCGGTCCTAAGTTTATTCATCTGATGTATCATTTTGCAAGATTTGTTGCAATAAAATATATTAAAACCAATTCTAAAAGTAAGTTAAACTTATAGTAGGAATTTATTTTGTTTTGATTCTTTAATTGTTACTGTTCTTCATAATTTAAAAATCAAGAGCTTTTAAGAAAGCAACATAAGCAAAAACATTAATTTACCTCATAAAGCAAATAGTTAATATCCTTCTGGTACTGTGGTTTGAAATTTCATAATGAACCAAATTTACACTTTATGTTATTTTATTATGTTCTAATACTAGAATTGAGAACCTCTGTAGAAGGCCAGTTAATAAATATTTTCGGTTTTATAGACCACGTAGGGTCTCTGTTGCATATCCTTCTTTGTTTTGTTTCTATAATTCTTTAAAACTATGAAAACCATTCATACCTGTGTGGCCTCAGAAAACAGCCCCTGGGCCAAATAAGGCTTGTAGGCTATATATAGTTGATCCTCCAGTGCAGTGTGTTAACTGTAGTGTTGAATGTTTTAGAAATTTGTTTTGGCAGTGTGTTATAAATTTGTTTTAAGGGGTTGATTTACTAATTCATAGAAACAAAAAATTGGACTTTTAAAGCTAATACTTGACATAATATGTTTTGTAGTTTCTTAACTGTGATGCCCTAAATAATTAGTTTTTGCTCTGAAAACAGCTGGGCACTATAGTGTATCCTTGTAATCCCAGCTTCTCAGGAGGCTAAGCAGGAGGATCACAAGTGTAAGGCCAGAGGCAGCCTGAGTAACTTAGTGAGATCCTGTCTCAAAAATAAACAATAAGCTGTGTACAGTGGCTCATGCCTGTAATCCCAGCAACTAGGGAGGCAGAGACAGGAGGATCAAAGATTTGAGGCCAGAGGCAGCCTGTGTAACTTAACAAGACCTTGACTCAAAATTAAAAAATAAAAAATGGGCTGGGAGTGCAGCTCAGTGGTAGAGTGCTTGTAAAGCATGTGTGAGTCCCTGGGTTCAACCCCCAGGAACCTTAAAAACAACAAAAAACAAACAAACAATAAAAGGGCTAGAGTGCAGCACAGTGGTAGTACACTTACCTAGCATGCTTGAGGCCCTAGGGTTCAACAAACCCAATATTGCCTCCACAAAATAAAATAAACACGGAAATGAATATGACAGAAAAGTTAAAGCGCTAAACCCTGTCTGCCTTCCAATTCTTGAGATAACCATTGTTGTTTGGTTATTTCCTTGTATTGCTTATTTTTTTTTGGCTGTACTTGGGTACTTGGAGGTTGAACCTAGGACTTTGCACATACTTTGCAAGCGCTCTACCACCGGGCTACACCTCTAGCCCATTTTTTATTTTTTAATTTTGAGTTAAAGTCTTGTTATTTATGCAGGCTGTCTCTGGTCTCAAACTTGAGATCCTCCTGCCTCCACATCCTTAGTTGCTGGGATTACAGATGAGTGCCACCACATTTGGCTGTGTTTTTTTAGTTTTTAAATGTGGGCCTAGAACTCACTATGTAGCTACCTAGGCTGGCCTCAAACTTGTGATCCTCTTGCCTCAGCCTCCCAAGTGCTGGGATTATAGGCATGTGCCACACCATGCCTGGCCTATATCTACACATTTTTAAAATGTTGAATGGGTAATACATTTTCATAGATCAAAAATCAAAAGATGAAGTCTGTCTCCATCTCTCTTCTCTGTTATTACCCTTTTTAGAAGCAACAGTATAATTAATATGAGCAAATATGTGTGTGTATATATATTTGTGTGTGTACGTGTGTGTGTGTGTGTGTGTGTGTGTGTGTGTATTTTTTGAGACAGGGTCTTGCCATGTAGCCCCAGGCTGGAGTGGAACTTACTGTCCTCCTGCCTCACTCGCCTGAGTGCTACAATTATAGGTGTACGCCACTTTGCTCTACATATTTTTTTTCTTCCATAAAGCCATAAATAGAACCAGATGTAGCGGCGCATGACTATAGTCCTAGCAATTGGGAGGCTGAGTCAGGATCTTAAGTTTGAGGCCCGCCTTGGCTATATCGGAGACCTATTCTAAAAATAAGCACACAAAACTTAAATAAGTAAACTATAAATAAATATAAATATGATTTGAGATCTTTTTCTACTTAACAGGATATCTTGGAGATCATCCCATATCAGTTCAAAGAACTTTATTCTCAGTCTGTTTCTTTAGAACTACATAATATTAGCTACGTGACGTGGCTCATGCCTGTAATCCCAGCAACTTGGGAGTTGGAGGCAGGAGGATTTCAGGTTCGAGGCCAGAGGCAGCCTGTGTAACTTAGCGAGACCTTGTCTCAAGATAAAAAATAAAATATGGGCTGATGGATGCAGCTCAGGGGTAGAGCACTTGCAAAGCATGTGTGAGGCCCTGTGTTCAACCCCCAAGTACTTTATTCAATCAATCTGCTGCCAGATGTTTGGCTTTTTTTTCCCCTACCCTTCCAAACAATGCTAAAGGTCAAACTTTATTCATATATACTGATATATGCTGCAGGGGGCTTGCCAAAAATTTATATACATTTTAAGAGATGTCACTTATATATTGTCTGCAACACTCTGGCATCCAATCCTGCCTGATCTCAGAAGCTGAGCAGGATCGGCTGGGTTAGTCTTTAGACGGGAGACCACTTGGGAATACCAGGTGCTGCAGGTTAGGGAGAAGGACCTGGCAATCCACTTCCGAAACAATCCACCACTGAAAACCCTATGAATAGCAGAGAAGCATTGAGAGTAGTGCCAGGCATGCCATAATGCTGGGGAGTTGCTATGAATTAGACCTGACTCAATGCCACCTAACAACAACAATAACAACATGTCTTACTTTTTGAAGTTGAATTGAATTATGATAGGAGTGTGTAGTATGATATTTTGGATTATATTTCTACTATCACATCTGAACAAACATGACGTATTTTTGAAACAGAAAAATGAAGTTTTTGTCTCAAGATGTGTATACATTTTTTTGCACCTTCTTTATATGTTCAAGTCTGTGTATATACATAAATAATTCCTAAAAGATAACTTGTTTGGTCAAAAGTGTATGCATATATAATTTGCTAGCTGTTACCAGATTATTTTCCGCAGAGGTTAGTCAATTTATACTGCCAACACCAGTGTGTGGAGGGTATTTATTTTGCTAAAAGCTTTTCACCATAGTGTGTGATCAGACATTTACAGAATCTTTTCAGAGCCAGATTAATAAGGTTGAAAATAATTTCATACACTTAAGAACAATTTGTATTCTTTTTGTACGCTATGTTCATATCCTTTGTCCAGTTTTAAGTTACTGTTCTTTTTCATTTATGGAAGCTCTTATTTATTGCTCCTTCTTTTTGATGTGACATTCAAACACTTTTCCCTCAATTTATTTTCTATGCATGATTTTTTTGTTTGTTGACACAGGATCTCTCTGTGTAGCCCTGCTGGTCTGGAACTTGCTGTGTAACCCAAGTTGGCCTCAAACTCCCATTGATCCTCCTGCCTCAGCCTCCCAAGAGCTGGGATTATAGGCGTGCCCCACCATGCCCAGCTTTCTATGCACGATTTTTGAAAACATGCATATGACCCTGCTTTATAAACATTTGTATATTTTAAATTTAATGTAACATAAGCATTTTGCCAGTTTTTACATAAATAAATGATCTCCTTTAAATACTTGTGTAGCCCAAAACAAGGTGCTTTCTATGTGGTTTTCTAGGATGTAAATGATGTTGAGT
>VMDO01013155.1:0-59318 GCA_007922755.1 Pedetes capensis | reverse complement strand
AGAGGGAGAGAGAGAGAGAGAGAGAGAGGGAGAGAGAGAGAATGAGAGAGAGAGAGACAGAGAGAGAGAGAGGATAGGTAGTTTTTAGAAAGTTTTATTCTGGGGTGAATTGTGTAAACTCTGGGTTACCCCATTCAAATCTCAGTAAAAATCTATAATAATGTACAATTTTTAAGTAAATATATTTTGAGAAGGGCTATCTGAACTGAGATTAACAATTAAGGTACAAAGAAGAGGCAGAGTTTATATATACATTTTATGACATAGAAGATGAATTTGTCTTGTTAGAGTGAGAGAAGCCTGAAGATTGTAAATTGAGAAGAGCAGAAGTAGTGCAAAAATGATGTGAAGCATAAGCTAACTGTGGAAATATTGGATTGCCAGGTCATCTCAAAGATCCAACTGAAATTGTTGATAAATTAAATATGTATGCTGAATTAAATATATATATATATATATATATATATGCAAAGTATGTCTGGTTATTTGGTTTTATCTGAAAATATTCAGGAAACAAATGCAAGTATGGAGAAGAAAAATGTTAATAGTGGACATTTAGAGGAATGGAAAAAAATGGCAATGTGTCAAGATAACTTGGGATATTAGCACAAGTGTTTGACATGAGGGACTGCAGAATCTAAATTGTTATAGATCAGCTAATTAGCTCAGTGGGTAGAGCGCTGTGCTGCAGTCTCTGAGGTCCTGAGTTCAATTCCCAGCACCACAAAAACGGGAGAAGGACTCCACTCCCAAGGCAATCCCGAAACAGCCATTGAAAACCCTATGAGGGTCGCTATGAGTCGGATACCGACTCGACGGCACCTAACAACAACAACATAATTCTCAATCAGTGAGGAAAAGAGAAAGCTGATAAAAATGGATATCTCAATGAAGGTGATGGAAAGAAAAGACCATGAAGCATAACAATATACAGAATGTTCCAGTATAATAAAAATGATTCATGATCCCTGAAAAAAAATAATTATTGGGGGAGCTAGTATTTTAATTGTCTTAGAGCATGCTTTTATTTTGTTGTTTTTGATGGTGGTAGTTGTCATTCTTTCAAAACATGATCATAAAGTCTTAGTAATTATCTTCTGAAGACTAAAGAATGGCTAAGATGAGTCTATGTAATTTCCAAAGCTATTAGCATGAGCAGTATAATGTCCACCAAATTCTCTCTTTGGGGATTCTTGGTCTTAGAATCCTGCTACCATGTGTGTCCACATATAGAGGCCACACTGAATCATTGATAGCTTTAGTTAAGGTCCAACATAACAGGTAGCAACAAATCCTAGCCATGTAATTGAATGAGCTGTCAAAAGATTCCAGCTCCTAGCCTTCAAGTACCCTGTTGTTGTTTGGTGCTTTTGAGTTGGTGTCCGTTTCATAGTAACCCTACATACAACAGGCAAAACACTATTCTGCTATTCATAGGCTTTTCAATGGCAGATTGATTTTGGGGAGTGGGTTGCCGAGTCCTCCTCCCAAGCATACAGTATCGGATGTTCCCAGGTAGTCTCCCACGCAAGTACTAACCAAGGCCGACCCTGCTTAACTTACGAGATCTGCCAAGGGCTGAAGTACCCTAGCAGACATCAAAAGGAATAGAGCCTAGCTGTTTTCATCAAGCCCTCCTGAAATTACAAATTCATGAGAAAAATAAATGCTGTTCTTTTAAGTAACTAAGATTTAGGATGGGTTGATATACAGCAATAAATAACTAGAAGTGTTTTCTTGAAATATTTGGTCTGTAGTATTTTCCCTGTTAGGTAGGATGGAAAGAAAAATGGGTTGGATTAAAAACACTTGTAAGTTTGACTTTATAGGGAGGCAAAAATGATATCAACTATATTTGATGTTCTTTGTATTGTTTTGTTTTGTACTGTGGGGTTCATGCATATTTTGCAAGCACTCTAATACTGAGCTGCATCCTCAGCCCCTTTTTTATTTTTTATCTTGAGACTGAGTCTAAGTTATACAGGCTGCTCTGACCTCGAACTTTCAATCCTCCTGCCTCCACCTCCTTAGTCCCTGGGATTACAGGTATGTGCCACCACACCAGGCCAATATTCTTTGTTATGAAGTAGAAGATAAACTCATTTGTTTTATAAGTGGACTAAAGTGGAGAGGATTTGATATAAATATGTTTGGAATTTTAAGGAAAATTATAAAATTTCAAAGTAAGTTCTTTGGGGGAATGAAGAAGGAGAGTGATTGAAAAATTATTCTAAAAAGATGAATGAAGTTGCAAATATGTTTATAATGCGGCTATTTTAAGCAAAGCCAAGAGAAACACTAACAATAGTGTTTCCCCTGTTGTACGTAGGGTCACTATGAGTTGGATACCAACTTGACGGCACCTAACAAGTACAACATACTTTTTTCATTAGTGATGTATAAAAATGTAAGAGTAATCTGATGGAAAATAAAAGGATCTATGAAATGGATAATGTGTTAGTAATACCATGAGTGAAATGGTTAGCTACAGAGTCCATGGGAGATAGAGAAAAGAGCAGAGCCAAGGGGAAATTTATAACCTAGAAGACTGGGAAGAGATGAAGGAATTGGCAGTCAAGATGTGGTAAAAGAACAATTTTACTTTGAGAGAATTGTTGTTGTTGTTGTTGTTGTTGTGTGCCGTCGAGTCGGTATCCGACTCATAGCGACCCTCATAGGGTTTTCAATGGCTGGGATTGCCTTGGGAGTGGATTTCCAGGTCCTTCTCCCATTTTTGAGGTGCTGGGAATTGAACTGGGACCTCAGAGACTGCAGCACAGCACTCTACCAACTGAGCTAAATCCCAGCCCTTGAGAGAACAGAAGAGGCTAAAAATCTCTAGTTGGGTACAGGAATTTCCAAGTTTAAGATTTCAAAGATGGAACAATATTTTAATGGTAAATAAAAGCACTGTGTTCCCACATGTAAGAGTTGCAGAAAGGGAGAAAAGCTGAAAAGTGATGCAAAAATGAAGAAGCTGAGAGATTAAGAAGGCTGATGTTTGTGTGACATTTGGAGTTACAGTCGGGTTAGGACTTGAAGAAAAAGGAAGAATGTAGTTTAGAAGAAAGCACTCCAGAAAAATCTAAAAATTGTTATATACTGTTGTTGAAAATAAGAGGAGAGTTGTATACAGATGTGTATGGATTTTCGGATTAAAGGTCTGTTGGAGAGGAGTCGTTAATGTTGAGTGCTAGTCTTTCTTCCTGGAATTGCAGTAGGGAGGGTGTGGTTCCACTTGAGAGCATTGGGAAGACCCTGGGAGTCATCATGGAGTCAGGAATAGAATTTAAACTAAAATCTGTCTCAAAATGTATGCTTTAAAGGACCATTCTTTGACAAACTTACCAGTCTGAAATACAACTTGTGCATAGCATGGGCCAGAGGGGAGAAAATGTATCTTGGGACATGACTATGAATTACAGGGATTAAGTATCAGACAGATGGATGCAAAGGGAGAACATTAATGGAAATGACCAAACTCAGAGATCCAATAGTAAGATATCCTATTGTGGTTTAGATTTGCAGATTCATGATGACTAAGGATGCTGAGCATTTTTTTCAAAATTTTTGGCCATTTATCTGTCCTCTGAAAAATGTCTAGTCAGACCCTCTACACATTTTAAAATCAGATTATTTTGTTCTTATAATTTCTTATAAATTCTGCATATTACTCTCTTGTCAGATGAGTAGTTTGCAGATATTTTCTCCAATTTTATAGGTTGTGTCTTTGTTGATTATTTCCTTCGCTGTATAGAAGCTTCTTAGTTTGATGCAATCCCATATGTTTATTTTTGCCTTTGTTGCCTGTGCTCTTAGGATATTATCTAAAAAATCATTGGCTATAGTGACATCTTGAAGTGCTTTCTCTCTATTGCAATGTAATGCTGTAGTGAAACATCTACAACTTACAAGGTATAGCTAAAGGCAAGGGTCCTCTGAGTCACAAATTTCCCATTAAAAATTAAGAAGGGAAATCAAGGGAAAAGTCCAAATGACAATTCTTAAGGTTTCATGCCACTGGAATTTGATGTCAAAACACAAATTATTTATTCTTGATTCAACAATTCATTATGACTTAGATTAATAATTAAATCAGTATCATTCAGCGACATTTGCATAACTACAGAAAATATCTGCTTGGCTTAAATCTTATTCGGCATACATCTGTATCATTGTTATTTTTATTTAAATTTCTCTTTAAATCCTAAAACTCGATATTTACTTCTAGGCCCCAGTCTTCTCTTGATCTATCTTTTAGTTTATCAAGAATTTTTGTCTGATTCTATCAGGCAATAACTCATGCTTAAAAGCTAAGCCGTGCCTTATGAGGTGAACATTTATGGATAAAATACCTTTTCCCTCATCACTTCAGCTAATTCCTCTTCAGAGCCCTGTTTTCCTTATCATTTCAGAATCAACCATGGCATCTTGTTTAAAACATATGAACCATCCACATCAACATTTTATATGGATTTCTGAAGCAGAAATGGAGATGTTCAAATAAGGGTTCACATTGCCACCTTATTATATTTCAGATAATGCATGATATTTGTTTCTGGCTGTAGACTGGGTCAGTGAACTCATTCTTTTCCTCTTGTCATTTGATGCTAGCTATAATAATTTCAAGTCTTCAATGAATTCACTTATATTTATTAGTATTATCATTTATTTTTTCAGTACTAGAGGATTTAGCCTACAGCCATATCACTGTGGTATCTGATCTCATCAGAGCTTGGAAGCTAAACAGGGTTAGACCTGGTTAGTACTTGGATAGGAGACCACTTGGGAATACCAGGTATTGTAGGCTTGGGAAAAGGACCTGGAAACCCACACCCCCCACCAAAAAGTCAGCCATTGAAAACCCTATGAATAGCAGAGAAGCACTGGCAATAATGTTTCATTTGTTGTACATAGGGTTGCTATGAGTCAGATACCAACTCAAGGCACCTAGCAACAACAATAACAACAAAGGGACTTAACCCAAGGTCTCACATATGCTAGGCAAGCACTCTGCCACTAAGCTGCACCCTATGCCCTTTAAAAATTTTTCTGATCTTGAGACAGGGTCTCACAAAGTTACACAGGCTGTCTCTGGGTTTGAAACTGCAATCCTCATGCCTCAGCCTCCTGAGTTGCTGGAGTTACAGAATGTGCTCTACAGCACCCGGCTTATAGTTCTTTATTCTATATCCTTCTTCTAGTTTTATCTTCTTCCCATTTTTACTTTCCTCTCAAACCTATTTCACTATGGCCTCTGTAATGGATTACAAATAAATGCAACTATTTTCTCAGTCCTCCTCTATGCTTGTCAAATGTTTGGCAAAAAGGGAAACCACTGGCTCCCCCAGTACAGCCTCCTTTCAGGCAGCAGTCCCATTTCTGGACTACTGTTCTCCCATACTCTACCAACACACAATCAACAAGCAGCCATTCCTTTGGTATCATCCCATGATGGCCTTTAACTTCTTTCCTCCTATATCAACTGGATGACTCAGATGTAGACCTTGGTGGAGGTCTGGATGTTTTTAACTGGTAGCCAGTTCATACTTGTCAAGTATGTTGTGACTTCTACTATTTCCTTTTGTACTTTACAGACCTATTCTGGTCCTCAGCAACTAGAGATAAAAAACAAAAATACAAAAACTTTCAATTTATAATTTCTGATCATAAATACTATAGAAATAAAAGAAATTATTTAGTGGTACTATTTAATATAGAGAGTGGGCAAAAACAGGCAAAAGGTACATATAATATAATATTGACCTGTTTGTAAAAGCTCTGTTTTTTTAGACAGGTGGTGGTTGTTTTTAGGTGCCATTTCATAGTGATCCTAAGTAGCGTAGAACAAAGCATTACCTAGCACTGTGCCATCCACATGATCATTTTACTTTTGAGTCCACTGTTGTTGCCACTATGTTTCTTCTCACTTTGAGTCATGTCACTTCAGCAAAAGGTCCCAAGGGCTTTACTCTATTCTCATCATTAAGGTTGGCTCTACTTTGATAAGACCACTCTTCCTCATTCATTTCTTGAATGCCGTCCAGCTTGGGGGACTAATTTTCTGACACTATGTTTGACAGTGCTTCTCTGCGACTCATAAGGTTTTCAATGGCTGTTTCAAGAGTGGGCTGCCAGTTTTTTCTTCCCAGTCTGTCTTAGGCTAGAAGCTGAGCTGAAACCTGTCCACCATGGGTAGTCCTTCTGGTATCTGAAATACCAGTAGCATAGCTTTCAGCCTCACAGCAACACATAAGCCACCACAGCATGACAAGCTGACAGACACATGGGGGTTTAGACAGGTTATATACATTAAGTTGCATGCCTTAGGTTAAGTTCTTTTATGATTATTGCTGTAATCATAAGAACACTTGAGTTTCTCTGTTTTTCTACTTCTCATCCTAATATGTGAAGTAATTTCCAAGTAGGTTTCTTCTTATCGTGTTTGGCAGTACAACACAGGATCAACTGAATATAAGCATATATAATGAATTGAAATCTATATGTTAATTAAAATTATTTTAATATAGTTTAGTGAATTGGTAAATGTAAAAAATAAGTTACAAAATAAAATTAAATTAACAAATCAAAATTCTTTAGTACTGCAAATTTTGTTCTTGTGTAGTTAAAATGATATTTTATATAAAATGAGAAAATAATTTTAAAGAAGTGCCTTTTTATTTTTTACCAGAGATATTTCAAGGTTTGGTGATCTATAAATGTATTTTTGATTTTCTTACCAATAGTAAAAACTTTAGAATTGAATTTGGAGATTTATCTTTAGTTCTGAGGTTAAAAAGATACTCTAGACAATAATCTGTTTCAACCTCATTTTTCATATTTAAAAGCTGAAGGAATGAGACTTAATGAGTTTTTAGAACCCATTTGGTTCTAAAAACTAAAAACCTTTTGATAAAAAACTGACTTTTTGGCTATTTTAATCAATCTAGAAAAGTTATTCTTAGGAAATTATTATTCGTTTGCATATTGTATCCCTTGTTGTTGGTAGGTGCCTTTGATTCGGTCTGACTCATAGCAACCCTCATTGAGTTTTCAATGGCTGATTGTTTTGGGATTGCTTTGGGAGTGGAGTACCAATCCTTCTCCCTATCTGTATCCCTTACTAGCATGTAAATTTCATCAGTGCAAGATTGTAACATTTTATCTTAGTGGTACAAGAATAACTAATTGATGACATTTCAGGAAAATTAAAATCAGAAAATACCAAAAATCCAAAATTTTTTTTTTTATTTAAAAAGAAAGAATATCTAGGGAAAACAAAGAGACATGCTTGAACCTTGTAAGAAAACTTACAGGATAACGTGAGAAATTTCAGATGGCAATTAAATTAAATCTTAAAGACTTTGACATTATAAGTGGTACAAACATTTAATTAAAAGTATAAAACCAAACTATAAGATCATGTGTAATTTATTTAAAGTAGAAGTGTCTTCTAGCTTGATACAAATTCTTCTTAAATTATTAGTGACTTAAATCTCTAAAACTACTTGGCAAGATAGCTTTATTGCTTGCTAATTAGGCTCCACATTAAAGAAAAACACTCATAAAATAGAAAAATTCAACAACGTTTGGAATATTTGAAAAACAAAGCCCAATGTTTGTCCATTTTGTTGTTTGTCTTCTTATTCTCTATTGTTTCAGGATGGTTTTCTTATATTTAAGATATCATTAACCTATTTTTTTGTATAGAAAAACTTTGAGTTTATTCAAATTAGATTGAATTTCATCATGAGTTTCTTTAGTTGCTTTCCCTAATACTTCAAAGCTACTGAAAATATGCAGTCCACCTCCTGTTCTCCCTGGAAGTGGAAACACCAACAGAGTTATTTGTACAGGAAAATATATTCCATGATTTTAGAATCAATGCAGAATTTGGTATTGGTATCTTTCAGATTGTAATTATGTTATTATTTGAAAGCTCCCCTTTTTCAAAGATCAACACAGCATCTATTCGATATGGGTCTTCCTTATTAACACTGAGTTGACACACCAGCAAATATTTCTCTCTTGATTGTTTAGTTGAATTCATTGACTGTTTGATGGATACTATATATTTTGTGGCTGGGATTTGGCTCAGTTGGTAGATCACTGCTCTGCAGTCTCTGAGGTCCAGAGTTCAATTCCCAGCACCGCAAAAATGGGAGAAGGACCTGGCAATCCACTCCCAAGACAATCCCAAAACAGTCAGCCATTGAAAACCCTATGCGGGTCACTATGAGTCGGATGCCGACTCGACAGCACCTAACAACAACAACAACAACATATTTTGTACCAATTAAGTGACTATCCATTGTACTCTGACAATATCTGAGGCTTTTTTCCCCCATACTTTATTCAGACTTTGCTAGTATTTTTCCAAATGTCCTTTTCATTTCAGATCCCATCTAGGATAGCATCTTACATTTAGTCACCTTCTTCCATAGTCTTCACTGGACTATGACAGTTTCTTAGATATTACTTATTTTTGATGATGATACTTTTTATTTTCCCAGTAATTGGGGGTTGAACCTAAGGCCTCACACATACTTTTGCTCTACCACTATGCTGTACCCCAGCCCATTTTTAAATTTTTTTATTTTGAGTCAACATCTTACTAAGTTGTACAGGCTACCTCTGGCCTCTAACTTGCAATCCTCTTGCCTCAGCCTCCCAAGTCCTGGCATTACAGTTGTGCACCACTACACCTGGCAATTTTGAAACTTTTGAGGAATATAAATTGGGTATTTTGTATAGTGTCCTTCCAGTAGTAATTTTCCAATGTTTTCTTTTTTTCTTGCTAGATAAGAGGTAAGGATTTTGGAGTGGGGAATCACAAAGGTGAAGGGTAATTCTCATGACATCATATCAAAGTTGCATGCTGTCAACATGCTATCACTGGCATTGTTACCTTTGATAGCCTTGCTAAGGTAGTGTTTGCCAGATTACCTCAGTGTAAAGTTTTCCTTATTTTGGAACTTGACTTTTTGGAAGGGAGTCATTAAATATAGTTGATATGCTTGGTAGAGGAGGAAATTTCACAAACTTGATGGAGAGTATCTACAGAAAGTATTTGAATTCTTCCATATAAGAGATTTTTTTCTTTTTCTTTGTAATTTTAAATCAATATTTATTTATATCAGTATGGACTAATGTATATTTATTTTGTGTTTTGGGTTATAATCAGTACTATGTTATTTACTCTGTTGCTCAAATTGTTTCATCTTTGCTACTGGTAGTTCTTTATTGAATACACTTTACTTTCTAGCATGAGAAGGTGTTTTAGGCTCTCTTTGCGTACTCTTTGCCCATCTCCAATAATTCCTGGTACCTTTATTTAAAATTGTTCTAGCAACCCAGATCAGAGTATTGAATGTGCTGATCACTAATAGAGTATCATTTCCTAGGCTATGTTAGAGGATAAAAACAATAATAATTTACTAATTTACACATTTGGACATTTTCCCCAGGCTAGTCTTCTTGAGAAAATTTCCTTCATTTATATATGTATATATTCTTAGTCTTTAACATTAAGCTTTTGTGTGATTTCCTTAACTATGCTACTGAATTTTTTCTAGTACCTACCATTTGTAACAGCCACTTATATTCCTATTGGTTTGTTGTTCCATATAAGTATACTAGATATGATAATTTGTATAATTTGTTACCCAAACCTAAGAGAATGTTTTTGTTGTTAGTTGCTGTCAAGTTGGTACTGCTGTCAAGTTGGATTGATTTTTGGGACTGGATTGCCAGATCTTTCTCCAGAGCCTACAGCACCTGACATTCCCAGGTGGTCTTCCATCCAAGTACTAACTAGACCCGACCTTGCTTTTTGCTTCAGAGATCAAATGCCACAGTGGTATGGCTGCAGGCAAGAGAATGTTAGGTAACTAGCAAATTAGAAAATAGTAGAGTATACTTAATTGATTAATGTCATATTTTTATTTCCTTTGGCCACTAAAGAAACCCTAATAAAAGAATCAGGAAAAAAAAGGTTTAGCTTCTGTGGAGGCATGGACATTATATTGTTTTATTGATGTAATTAGAAGTATGATTTTTTAAATCATCAAAACTCTAGATTTTGGGTAGACAAAATCATTCTGAAGTGATACTACTTCTAGTCATCAGCACATCAAATTATAGAATAAAAATGAAATGAGACTTTTGGTTTTAGTATGATAGAGTAAGACATTACCTCTTTTTCCACTTAAAAATAATTTAAAAACAATAAGGAAACCAAGAAACAGGAACTCATGTTACATCTGTGACAAATCTAGAAACCATTCATGACCCTGAAACTTCATATATAAAAATATTTGCCAAGTGTAGATCAATAATCCTGTTTTGGCTAAGCTTGCCTAACGAAGGTAGAGATTCTAAAATTGACTAATAAAGAAAAATTTAGCTGTATGCTTTATATAGGAGTCAAACTTAAACACAAGAATTCAAAAAGGCTAAAAATAAAATGATAAGCAAAAAATTACCAGATACATAGGAACAGAAAGAAAACAGATATAATAAACGCAAGATTATAATCAAGGCAAGGAAGTCCACACTTTCTATTACTATTTAAATTAGTTCTAGAGTTACTAATCAATGCAATTAAATGAAATAAAGTAAAGAAGGGACTATGTATTGAACAAAGGAAAATAAACAAATTTTTATGACACCAGTATATCTGCATAATCCATGAGACTCAATAGTAAACTCAAGCAATGAAAGAATTCAGCAAGGGTATAAAAACAACAAAAAGTTAATAACATTCACATACACAAGTAATAACTGGTTTGAAAATACAAATAAGAAATCTACAGTGGTAAAAAAATAAAGTATTACAGATACACTTGGTGAGATATGTTCAAACATAGTTGAAAAAAACTATGAAGACACAAAGGTGAACTTTAGTAAAGGGGAGGATATCCCTTATGCTTCATTAGATGGTTCAACATGATCAAAAGATTAAATAATTCTAATTTATTTATTTGTATTTTAATTGGTATTTTTTAGTTAGTTTACAGGTTAATGAACTTCATTTTGTCATTTCCTTATGTGCATATCATTGTACATTGCTCATGTTCACCTCCCATTTCTGAATAGTCTCAAGGAGCTATTTTATGAAACCAGAAAAATTGAGCCTTAAACTCAGAAGGAAAAAAAATGGCCAGATTAGCTAGGAAAACACTGAAAAGAAAGAGCTTCATGGCAAAAGTAACCTTGCTAGATATTAACTATACTACAAATCCTCTCTTAATAAAATAGTGTAGTACTGGCGCTTGAATAGGCAGGTCAATGAAATTGAATATAAAGTCCTAAAGTAGATCTAATTACATATAAAAGCCTACTATATGATAAGGATAGTTTCTCAACTCAACATCAATCATAACTCTTTAAATCAATGCTTATAGTAACAATAGAATACCCTATTAGACAAACATAAAGTTAAATCAATTCTTCACACCATATACAGGTATACATACCATATAGATTAGAGATCTAAATGTAAAAAGTAAAACTATTGAAGTACTGCAGTTAAATATGGGTGCATTCTTTTATAGCTTGAGTACAGAGAAATGCTAACTATGATTAAAATTCGAGATACAATAAAAGATAAATTAGACTAAGTAATAGTAGTATAACAATAATTCTAATTATAATAAACATTGTCTTGTAAAATATGTTATCTGCAATGTCAAAAGAAAAATGACACTAGGAGAAAATATTAACCTCATATATTAAGGGTTAACCCCCCCCCCCGCGCTTTTTTTTTTGGTACTGCATGCAAATGCTGGACCACTAAGCTGCATACCCAGCCCATTTTTTTTACTTTTTGTGACAGGGTCTCACTAAATTATGCAAACTGCTTCTGGTCTCAAACTTGCGATCCTCCTGCCTCTACCTTCCAAGTCACTGGGATTACAAGCATGCACCATCCTGCCTGGCTCCCACATTTATCTTTTTAAAATACTTTTTAAAATGGAGGAAAAATCCAAAAAGAGGAATGGGTAAAAGATATTAACTGTCCACTCACAAAATAAATTAAATTGGCTTTAAACATGTGAAAATGTTTTCAACCTCACCTTTAAAATAAGAGAAATACTCATTAAAACTACACTGATATACTGTACATGTTAGAATGATTTAAGTTAATAAGACTAACTATACCAAGTGTTGGCATGGATGTACTGGAACTAAAACATTCATAATAAATGGCAACTGGGACTATTTCTTTAGAAAACGGGTTGTCAGGTTCTTAAGAATTTAAGGTGCACTTACTATATGCTCCAGCCATTCCACTACTAGTTATTTACCAAGGAGAAATAAAAAGCATTTACAAAGAGCAGGAGATGAAGGACGTGGCAATCCACTCCAGAAGCAATCCCATAACAATCAGCCATTGAAAACCCTATGAGGGTCACTAAGAGTTAGATCTGACTCAATGGCACCTAACAAAAACATACAAAGAGTGGCACACAAATGATTATAACAAAGCCCAGTTGGTAGAGTGCTGCTCTGTGCTCTCTGAGGCCCTGGGTTCAATCCCCAACATCACAAAAATGGGAGAAGGACCTGGCAGCCCACTCCCTAAACAATCTGGAAAAACAATAGTAGTCCCAAACTGGAAATAACCACAGTATACATCAGTGGGTAAATAAATAAAATCTGATATACACATGTAATTACTTCTCATCAATACAAAGGAATGAAGTATTAATACAAGCTACAACCTGAATAGATTTCAAATACTGAGTGAAAGACTAAACCAAAAGAGAAAATAGTATCTGATGTCATTTATATAAAGCTCTAGCAAATGAACTCAAGACAAGAAGCAGATAGATCCCTGGTTGCTTATTGTATTAACTTGTTTTCCACTGTGTCAAAATACCTGACATAAACAACTTAGTAGTGGAAATACTTGTTTATAGTTCATGATTTAGAGGGTTTCAGTCCATAGTGACTGGAAGGTATGGCAGAGCATTGGCAGGGCCTTTGGCAGAGGACATTCTTCATATCATGGCATCAGGAGCAGAGAGAGGACTGGAATTGGGAGCTCATGTAAAACTGCCAGGCACCTACTTCCACCTGCTTCCTTTGGCTTGGTTCCACCTCCTGAAGTTCTACAGCCTTCTGAACAGTGTCAGCCCCGCCCCCCTCATAATACAAAGAGCATTCAGTCCAACCTCAAGCATCCTCAAAGCCTTAACAGTTCCAACACTGTTTGAAAGTTCAAATCCAAAGTCTCTGCTGAGACTTAAGACAAACTTATCTGTGAGCCCCTAGAAAACAAAAAACTGGTTTCTAAAAGTAAATTTTACCACCAGGCACTGTGGCAAGCGCCTGTAATCCCAGCAGCTTGGGAGGTGGAGGCAGGAGGATTGCAAGTTTGAGACCAGAGGCAGTCTGCATAACTTAGTGAGACCCTATCTCAAAAAAAAAAAAAGTAAAAAAATGGGCTGGGGGTGCATCTCAGTAGTCTAGCACTTGCAGAGCATGCAAGCACGAGGCCCTGGGTTCAACCTCGAGTACCACACACACACACACACACACAAAAGTAAGTTTTACTCACATAGTCTTTCCAAAATCCAATGCAATATTTTTTCTAAACCACTTGAGGTTAAGTTACATTTATCATTGGCATTTGGACCTAAAGATTTCAGTGTGTATTTCCTAAGAATAGCAGTGTTCTGCTATATAATTATAGCACAATTACCAATTTCTCAAATACATAACATTTTTTTAACCCACTGCATGTGTTCCAATTTTAACAACTGCCCACTTAATGTTTGTTATAATGTAATTGTTCTCTCCAGTATAGGATCCAGTCTGGGATAAGGTGTAGTGTTCAGCTGTCAGGTATTTTTAGCCTTATTTACAGATTTGTCTTTATGACCTTAACACTTTTTGAAAAACAAATGCTACCGTCTTTTTTTTTTTTTTTCATACAGAATTCATCATTTGGTATTGATCTCGTGTTTGCTCATTGTGAGGATGGGGTTATGCATTCTCAATCAGAATATTTTATAGGTGATGTGTGCTTCCCAAGATAACATATCAGAAAACTCACGTGGTCCATCTGATTCTAATAGGTATTGTTAATGTTGATGGCTGGTTAAGATTTTCCCCATTTTGTCCAATGTATAATTTCTTATCTTTTCCTTTGCAAGTCTGTGAAGAAGCTGTTTTAAATTATGCAAATATCTTGTTCTTCATCGAAATTTATTCCTAGAGTTAACTTCCATTAGTGGTTCTTGCTTGAGCTAATCTTTGCTATGGTGATTGTCAAGTTGTGAATTTTCCATTCCCAGCATTCCCTTTACATTTATAAGCAGACTCTCAACACCCTATTATAAGGAACCTTCTCTTCTCCACTATTTATTTAAACATCTATTTATATATCTATTTTCTATAAATCTTGATTCATCAGTTGTATATTTTCAGTGGTTTATAATTGAATATTTAAGTAGCCCCAAATTTGGCCAGTGGGAGCCCCTTTGATCTTATCCTTGTGTCTTACGTATTTTTTCCTCTGAGCACTTTCCTGTTTTCTGGTATTTTAAGATGTTCCAGGAACATTCTATGCTTATCCTACTCCAGGCTCAGAATCAGTCACTTCTCTGAAGAGTTCTTGTTCCTTTAAGTAGAGAATGGTTTTGGAGACCATTCAGCTATCAGGTGATATTGTTACTGGTGTGTCATTGTTCTTGGCCCTTTCAGTGGACAGAGCTTGGAAATGCATACACATACACACATGCATATATTCATGTGCAAATAATAATGCATTTATGCATGATATTCACATTTAAATATCATGAGCACTCATTGATAGCGTTCCTACAAGACTCTTTGTTGCCTTCCTCTGTTCTGTTCATAAGTCCATTACTTCCACAGTGGGAACTTTTACTCCAGGAATCTTCAACAAATTTAATCATCTCAATCCTAATGCATATCTGAGGACATAATGTTGGACATGGCACAGTGTCATGGAGTGTGTTATTCTGTTGTACATACGATCATTATGAGTCAGATACAACTCGATGGCACCCAACAACACACATCTAAGATAATTGAATACATTTCCCATACCATAAAAAATTATAAAAATTAAGATTCTTTTGGGATTCTTCTCTATACCTTATACTTGTCCCCCAAACTGAAGATACATAGTCAAGTGAAGTTCATAAATTATCTAAATGATTTCACTCTTTATTTTCTTCCTTTCATTCAGGTATTCTTCATTTCTTCCTTTTCTTTCAGAATTGCCAAACTGGTTTGAACAATCCCCACTTCAGATCCACTGACAGGTTATGATATCAGGGCATTCTGGATAAAACAGTCAAACTGATGTTCAGAAATCATCTATCTGTAGTTGGATCTGTGGCTGACAGTTTTCTGCCTGTTAAATTATATACAGTAGGAGTAATTATGGATTTAAAGAGTTACTTCATTATTTCAAACTAAATATGAAAGAAAAACATAACCAAAACTTTTGTAAACATTCTGAGGCAAAATCAAAATGTGAGAGTTTGGGGATGAGAGCAGGAAGAACCAGTAGGCTCCACCAGGGGAAAGAGAAACAGATTCAGAAAGTCGGGGTCAATACAATACCCACTTCCTTGACATCACACTTTGCCTAACTAGTCTGCATAGAGAACTTGGAATCAAACGCCTGAGGGAACATGAAATTTTAAAGAGTAGTTAATATTTTCTTAATACCAACCCAAGAACTTCAAATAATTATTTTTTGTTGCCAGTTGACATAAAGGCTGGGATTTATCTCAGTTGACAAAGAGCTGCTCTGCACTCTCTGAGGCCCTGGGTTCAATCCCTACCACTGAAAAAATGAAAAAAGAACCTGGAAACCAACTCCCAAAACAATCCTGAAACAATTAGCCATCAAAAACTCTATGGATAGCACAGAAGCACTGACATAGTGCTAGGCATAGCACAGTGTCAGGGAGTGTTGCATTCTGTTGTACTTTAGGGCGCTATGAGCTGAACCCTACTCAACTATACTTAATAACTACAACAAATTGACATAAAACTCTTGCTGATGACAGGCAGATGTGGTTAGCAATTTGATAAGGGTTTGTTCATGGATAGCTTTTTTGCTTAGAAGTTCTGAAAATGGATATAGAGTCAGGGAGAAGTTAATATGAGCAATGTACAAAGAAATGCATATAAGGAAAAGTCATAATGAGGCCCACTAAGTTGTATATTAAAAATTACTAATAAAAAGAAAAGAAAAGAAAATGGGTACAGAGAAAATGTCAGGCCACATGAACAACTAGAAAATAACAGCATCACTTATTAGGACAAAAAGTTAAGTAAACTGAAAAATATTACTACCACACTTGCTAAAACCTTTAAAGTAAATTACTTGAGTTTATCTTCATTTTTAAGGTAGACACGACCTAGAGATGATCTTTTATTGAATGAGTTGGAGCCATTTCTTATGGATGTTATGGTGACATATGCTTGTGTTCATTTTACCTCAGAATAATATTGAAAGAAAGAAATTATATATAAACAGAGACATTAAAACAGAGACAGTAGAGGTTTCTCTAAATCGTATTCCACAAAGTGTTAAGGAATAGGTTTGTTATCATATACTGGAAGTAAAGTCATTTTTTTACTGCTTCTGTCTTGACTAAATAAAAACAGTTGGATTTTCTGCTTCAGAGAGGCATTATAAGAATTTGATGTGTATGAGGTCTTTTGTCTTGCTTTTATAAGGTTTTTGATAGTCACCTGGGAAATATGATTACAGCTGTGGGGATACTCACTTTTTTCTTAGATCTACCATGCTATTTCTGAAACCTCTACTCAATGATGAGGAATTAGATTTGCTTTAAAAAGTTCCAATGAAAAAATATGGCTATTTGATTGAAGTCTTGCTAACTACCACCTTTTAAAAGACATATATATATATATATATATATATATATATATATATATATATATATATAATTTTCTTATTGTTCTACTTCAGTATGTTGTTGTTGTTGTTAGGTGCCCTCGAGTCGGTATCCGACTCATAGCGACCCTCTGTATAACAGGGGAAATGCTATTGTCAGTGCTTCTCTGCTGTTCATAGGGTTTTCAATGGCAGATTGATTTTTGGGAGGGGGTTGCCAGATCCTTCTCCCAAGCCTACAGCTTCTGGTGTTCCCAGGCAGTCTCCCATCCAGGTACTAACCGGGCCGACCCTGCTTAGCTTCCGAGATCTGACGGGATTGGATGCCACAGGGCTATAGCTGCAGGCACTTCAGTATGTAAAATTTCTAATTGGGTAATTACATATGTTCTCATCAACAATTTGATTCCAACTCTGAACCAAAAGGAGACGAAAAAAGGAAAATCTGCTAAGACTGAAATCATTAAAACCTTTGAAGAGAGCATAGAAAGCTCCTTGACATTAGTTTTGTCTGTGATTTTTGAATATCACAGCAATAGTTCAATCTACAAAAGCAAAAATAAATAAATGAGCTTATACCAAACTAAACAACTTCACAAAAAGGCAAACAATCAAAATGAAAAGGCAACCTACAGACTGGGGAAAATATTTTTAAGCCACTTAATCAGATAAAGGATTGCTATCCAAAATTTATTTTTAAAAAGTTTTCCAACTCAGTAGCAGAGAAACAAATAACTTGGTTTAAAAATGGGTAAATTATTTGCATAAACATTTCTCCAAAGAAGATGTTATAATGGTTGAAAGTTATATAAAATGGTGTTTAATATCACTTAGCATCAGGGAAATGCAAATGAAAATCATTATGAGATAGAACTTTACACCCATAAGGATGGCTTTTGTAAAAAAGACAAGAGGGAGGAAATGTTCTCAAGGATATGCAGAAAATGGAACCTTTGCACACTGTTGGTGGCAATATAAATTAGTATAGTCATTATGGAAAACACTGTGGAGGTTTCTCAAAAATTAAAAATAGAACTGTCATGTGATCCAGCAATCCCAGTACTAAAGATTATCTATCTATCTATCTATCTATCTATCTATCTATCTATCTATCTGTTTTTCTACCTATAGTTACATATATATATATATATTGTCTCCAGAGGAGGTAAAAATAGCACCCTGTAAAGATGGCTATATGTCTATTGTTTATCCATCATTATTCACAAAGCCAAGATATGGGAGCAACCTGAATGTTCATTGATAGATGAATGGATAAAGAAAATGCAATATGTACAAGGGGGACCCAAATGACAACAACAATAACAACAAAATAAATGAATGTGAAAACAATGAACATTTATTTCTTTGATGTGAGGATTGTGCATGAAGAATTTGTTCCTGGGCCGGGCGTGGTGGCGCACGCCTGTAATCCCAGCGGCTTGGGAGGCGGAGGCGGGAGGACCACAAGTTCGAGACCAGAGGCAGTCTGCGTAATTTACCGAGACCCTGTCTCAAAAAGTAAAAAAAAAATGGGCTGAGGTGCAGCTCAGTGGTCCAGCACTTGCAGAGCATGCAGGCGCGAGGCCCTGGGTTCAACCCCCAGTACTGAAAAAAAAAAAAAAAGGATTTGTTCCTATGGATCAAATAGCCAAAATCTTCCTATCTGAAAGTTTTGAGACTGTTGCGTCACAATTTGCAGAAGAAACATCCTGAGTTGTGGCAAACAGGTGACTGGTTCTTGCACCAGGACAACATGCCTGCCCACACTGCACTGAGTGTTCACTAGTTGTTTCTCACCCAAAATAGCATAGCTCGTGTGCCCCACTCTCCCTAGTCACCTGATCTTGCCCCAAGAGGTTTTGTTTGTTTGTTTGTTTGTTTCCATGGATGAAAAATTCTTCAAAGGGAAACATTTTGGTGCTGTAGAGGAGGTGAAACACAAAACAGCACAAGTAGTAAAAGGCTTCAAACCGATAAGTTCAAAGCCCATTTTGAGCAATGGAAAAAGTCTTGACAGGTATATTGTATCAAGGGAGAGTACTTTGAAGGTGACTAAAGTTTGAACATATAAAAATACAAATACAGTGCTTTACAAATAACTTCCAAGTTTTGGGGGAGTTCCTCCTTTTGTGTACACACACACACACACACGCACACAGAATATCATTCAGTCATACAAAAAGAAGAAAATCCTGCTATTTGCTACAATATGGTTGGAACTGGAAGGCATTATGCTAAGTGAAAATAAGACAGACACAGAAAGAAAAATATCACATGATCTCAATTTTATGTGAAATATATACACAGAGAGCTCAAACACACAGAGATAGTGAATAAAGTTTAGTGATGTGGGTACAGAATGGGCAAATACAGGTAAAAGGATATGAAATAACAGATTGTGCAGGATGAACAAGTTGAGTGGTATAATGTACAACATGAGCACTAAAGTTAACAAAATTGTATTTTATTAGGGATTTTGGTTAAGTAGTAGACTTCAGCTCCTATTCGCAGAAAAGGTAACTGTGTGGGATGATAGACATGTTAATCTGCTTCATTATAATAACCATTTAATATAAATAAATATATATATATGTATAATAAAATCAGGTTGTAAACCTCAAATATACACAATAAAATTTAGTTTATAAAAGAAAGCAAGAAGGAGGGATACAGGGCTAATTGTGGACTCTGAAACTCCATGTGGAATAGAATTTTGAAATAATCTAATCTAATTACTTATTTCTTCTTTGCTTTTTAGTTTGGGCTTTCGTCAGTTTGGAAATAATGTGTTGGAGTGTGGTCTTCTACATACTTAATCCTGCTTGACATTCATTGAGAGCTTAAATTTGTGAATACCAAGAGTGCCCAAAAATGTATACATACTTATTTTAGGAGATGTTATCTCTGTGTTGCTTTTCAAAGATGAATTGAATTATAGTAGCAATGTGTAGTATGATGTTCTGGATTATAGTTGTACTATCACATCAGAATAAGCATATAACACATTCTTAAAACATCAAAATGGAAAGTTTTGTACCAAGATGTGCACACTTTTTTGGCACCTTCTGTATATGTTCCAGAACTGGGAAATTCTTGGCTCCAATTTTTCTGTCTTTTTTGGCTATACTTTCTGTCTTTACTCTTATAACAGAACTCCAATAAATATTATGCTAGATCCTTTAATAGTATTTATACTGGGTCCTTTAAGGTTTGTCTATTTTTTCCCTATTCTATACATCAAATTATTTCTACTAACCTATTTTCAGATTCACTTACTCTTTTCCTCTGTCATTTTTAATCTGGTGTTAAATCTGTCCAGTGAATATTTTATTTCAAATATTGTATCGTCTGAGGTTTCATGTTTAAAGTCTGTAGAAATTGTTTCTCTTTCACTGAAGATATTTCCTGTCTTCTAATTCATCATAGCCTGCAGCCATAGCCCTGTGGCATCCGATCCCATCAGATGTCGGAAGCTAAGCAGGGTCGGGCCTGGTTAGTACCTGGATGAGAGGCCGCCTGGGAACACCAGGTGCTGTAGGCTTGGGAGAAGGACCTGGAAACCCCCTCCCAAAAATCAATCTGCCGTTGAAAACCCTATGAATAGCAGAGAAGCACTGACAATAGTGTTTCCCTTGTTGTACAGACAGTCGCTATGAGTCGGATACCAACTCGACGGCACCTAACAACAACAACAACAACAACAATTCATCATAAGACATTTATTTGGCTTTTGTCCTCATGTCCATGAATGATTATAATAACTTCTTTAAAATTCTGTCCTAGCTAGTTGTTGTAGCACAAGCCTCTAATCCCAGTGATTTGGAGGGCAGAGGCAAGAGGATTGCAGGTTTGAGGACAGAGGCAGCCTTTGTAACATGGTGAGAACCTTGTTGTTCTTAGGTGCCATTGAGTCCAGTCCCACTCATAGTGACCCTATGTACAGCCGATCGAAACACTTCCCTATCTGTGACAGGCACACAATCTTATTTATGTTTAAGCCTGTTGTTGCAGACACAGTGTCAATCTACCTGGTGGAGGGTTTTCCTTTTTTTCATTGACCTGCCACTCTCCCAAACATGATGTCTTTCTCCAGGGACTGATACCTCATGACCACATGTCCGAAATATGTAAGCCACAGTCTGGCCATTCTTGCTTCCAAAGAGCCCTCTGGTTGCACTTCTTCTAGGACAGATTTGTTGGTTCTTTTGGCAGTCCATGGTATATTCAATAGACATCTCCAGCACCACAATTCAAAAGCATCAATTCTTTTCCTGTCTCCCTTGTTCAATGTCCAGCTTTCACAACCATACGATGCAATTGAAAATACCATGGCATGAGTCAGACGCACCTTCATCTTCAGTGTGACATCTTTACTTTTCAATACTCTAAAGAGATCTTTTGCCACAGCTTTTCCTAGAGCAATGCGTCTTTTGATGTCCTGACTGCTCCTTCCATGGGTATTGATTATAGAGCCACGCAAAGCAAAATCTTGGACAACCTCAATCATTTCTCCATTTATCGTGAAGTTGTGTACTGACCCAGTGTAAGGATTTCTGTTTTGTTGATGTGTAGTTGCAACCCATATTGAAGGCTTTGATCTTTGATCTTTATCAGTAAATGCTCTAAATCCTCTTCACTTTCAGCAAGCAGAGTTGTGTCATCTGCATAATGCATGTTGTTAATGAATCTTCCTCCAATCCTGATGCCATATTCTTCCTCATATAGTCCAGCTTCTTGGATTATTTGCTCAGCATATAAATTGAAGAGATATGGTGAAAGTATAGATCCCTGATGCACACCTTTCTCAACATTAAACCAGGGTTTCCTTGTTCTATTTGATAGAATTTTGACAGACCAGTGAACTTTTCTGTGCAAATACACTTTTTTCAACAACATAGATGGTGACTATACACTTGGACTTTACCAGATGGAAAAAAGAGGAATCAAATTGACTACATATGTGGAAAGAGACGGTGGAAAAGCTCTATACAAAATGTCAAAACAAGACCAGGTGCTAACTGTGGATCAGACCATCAACTTCTCATATGCAAGTTCAAACTGAAGCTGAAGAAAGTTAGAACAAGTGTATAAGAGCCAAGGTATGACCTTGAGTATATCCCACCTGACTTCAGAGACCATCTCAAGAATAGGTTTAATGCATTACACACAAATGATAGGAGACCAGAAGAGTTGTGGCATGACATAAAAAATATAATTGAAGTAGAAAGCTTAGATGTTATTAAAAAGACAAGGAAAAAAGAAAGAAAGAAAAGACCAAATTACATGTCAAAAGAGACTCTGGACCTTACCCTTGAACATCTTGAACATCGAGCAGCTGAAGTAAAAGGAAGATATGATGAAGTTAAGGATCTAAACAGAAGATTTCAAAAGGCAGCTTGAGAAGACAAAAACAAATATATTCACATGTGCAAAGAGCTGGAGGCAGAAAACCAAAAGGGAAGAACATGCTCTGTGTTTCTCAAGCTTAAGGAAGTGAGGAAAAAATTCAAACCTCGATTGGCAGTAGTGAAAAATTCTACAGAGAAAATATTAAACAATGCAGGAAACATCAAAAGAAGATGGAAGGAATACACAGAGTATATATAAAAAAAGAATTGGTAGATGTCCAACCATTTCAAGAAATTGCATATGAAGAGGAACCAATGGTATTGAGGGATGAAATGGAAGCCTCCTTGAAAGAACTGGTGAAACACAAGGCTCCAGGAATTGATGGAATACCAATAGAGATATTTCAACAAATAGGTGCAGCACTGGAGGTGTTAACATGTTTATGCTAACAGGTTTGGAAAACAACTACCTGGCCAACTGACTGGAAGATATCCCTATTTGTGTCGATTCCCAAAAAGGGATTCAACTAAATGTGGAAACTCTTGGACAGTACCATTAATATCACACACAATTAAAATTTTACCTAAGATCATTCTAAAGTGACTTCAGCAGTATGTAGACAGGGAATTACCAGAAAATCAAGGGGGATTCAGAAGTAGGTGGGGAACCAGGAACATCATTGCTGATGTCAGGTGCATATTAGCCAAAAGCAGAGAATATCAGAAAGATGTGCATTTTTTATTGACTATGCAAAGGCATTTGACTGTATGGATAATAACAAATTATGGATAACACTTTGGAAAATTGGAATACCAGAGCACCTAATTGTACTCATTGGGAATCTGTATGTGAACCAGTAGGCAGTTATTCAAATATTGAGACCCTATCTCCATTTAAAAAAATAAGTTGCTGGGGTTCCAGCTCAGTGGTACAGAACTTGCAAATTATATGCACAATCCTGAGTTTAGTCTCCCAGTACTGTAAGTAATTAATTAACTTATTAATAAGATTCTGTCCTGCTAATTCTCACACATGGTTTATTTCTGCATTTTTCTTATGTTGGCTTATATTTTCTCATAGGAGTCTCATTTTATTGATGTATCAACTGTCATACATTTTTAACTAGATTCAGTGTATTCTTAGTGAATACATAAAACATAAAAATTACCCATATGACTGTGATACCATGTGATGGCTTAATACATCTGTACATTCTGCAACATTTAAATGAAGTCAAACATATTAGGTGCCGTCGAGTCTGTATCCGACTCATAGTGACCCTCATAGGGTTTTCAATGGCTGATTGTTTCAGGATTGCCTTGGGAGTGAGTTGCCACATCCTTCTCCCATTTTGCAGTGCTGGGAATCGAACGTGGGACCTCAGAGACTGCAGAGCAGCGCTCTACCAACTGAGGTAAATCCCAGCCCAGTCAAACATATATATCTCCTAAAATATTTATTAAGGTGAAAACTTTCAAAATTATTTCTTCCAGATTTTTAAAATATAGATTGCATTATCGTTATAGTCCCTCTACCATGCAATTATTGTTGGTGTTAGGTGCCATCTAGTTGGGTCTGACTTATAGCAACACTATGTACAACAGAACAAAACACCCCTGGATTCTGTACAAGGCACATGATCTTTTTTATGTTTAAAGCCACCGTTGAAGGTACTGTGTCAGTTCATGTAGTTGAGGGTCTTCCATTATTTTGTTGACCTGCCACTCTCCCAAATGTGAGGTACTTCTCCAGGGATTGGTCCTTCCTGACTACATGTCCAATATATGTAAGATGCAGTCTAGCCATCGTTGCTTCCAAGGAGTACTCAGGTTATAATTCTAGGGCAGATCTGTTGGGTTTTTGGCAGTCTATGGTATATTCAATATTTTCTCCAGCAGTATAATTCAAAAGCATCAATTCTTCTCCTATGTTCTATCTAACTCTAATTTAGCTCCCATTGATTAACATTTATTTCTCACTCTTTTGCTCACTCTCACTCTCTCTCTCTCTCCTTCCCTCTCTCTGTCTGCCCCCTACTCTCTCCAGCCACTGGTAGCCACTACTCTCTTCTCAAATTTTATGAGATCAACTTTTCTTAGATTCCACATATGAGTGAGATTATGTGATTCATGTCTTCCTGTGCCTGGCTTATTTCACTCAACATATTAATCTCCAGTTCCATCCATTTTGTGGCAAATGACAGGGTTTCATTCTTTATTATGGCTGAATACTCTTTTGCCATGCATGTGTACCACATTTTGTTTGTTTATTCATCTGGGAATAGACACTTATGTTGTTTCTATTTCTTGGCTCTTGTGAATAGGGCTGTTGTTAGGTGCTGTCCACTTGGATCTGACTCATAGCAACCCTATGTACAGCAGAATGAAACACTCTGAGATTCTGTGCCAGACACAGGATCTTATTTATGTTTAAGCCTGTTGTTGCAGACACTGTGTTAATCCATCTAGTGGAGGGTTTTCCTTCTTTTTGTAGACCTGACACTTTCCCAAACATGATGTCCTTCTTCAGGGATTGGTTCCTCCTAACTTCATGTAATGAACATGAAAACACAAATATATCTTCAATATAATGATTGCATTTCTTTGGATTTTTACCCAGTAGTAGGATTGCTGGATCATGTGGTAGTTCTATTTTTCATTTTTTGAGGAGTGCCCATATTATTTTCCTTAATGATTGTACTAATCTATATTCCTACCAACAGTATGAATTCTATTATTTTTCTGTAACATCATTTGTGACAACATGGATAAAGCTGGAAGCCAGTATGCTAATTAAAATAAGTCAGGCACAGAAAGGCACATGCCATGTAGTCTCACTTATATGTGGAATCTAAAGAAGTAAGGTACATAGTAAGAATAAAATGTTGGTTATCTGGAACAGAGTTGGAGAGGACATGCGATGATGTATATCAAACTATGTAAACTTGCAGTTATATAAGGTAAATAAGGCTAGAGCTCTAATGTACAGCCTAAGGAGTATAGTTAACATTTTATTCTACACTGAAAACACTGAGTAGATTTTAGGTGCTCTTACTACGCACACATGAGTTAATTATGTGAAGTGATGGATATGTCACTTTTATCTGTGGTAATGATTTCACTGTGTATATGTCTATCAAAAAACATCATGTTACATACCTTAAAATATACAATCAAAACCAGCACATTGTGCATGCTAAGCAAGTGCTCTACCATGAAGATACATCACTCCATCCCTAGCTTCATTTTTGAAGTACAATTTTTCTAGGTAAATCCATCTTTATTAGGCAGTTTGTTCTTTTAGCACATTCAATATCTTATCCCACCCACTTCTGACCACCAATAAAATGTTTATTTATAGAGAAGGCTTTATTGTTGCCATTTTGTTAATTTTCTGTTTGTTTTATAGTTTGCCTTTTCCTATCTTGCTGCCTCTGCATTTTGTTGATTTTTTTCTGTTGACATGCTTTGATTCCTCATTTATGTGACATGTAATTTTTATAGTTTGTTGAGCTTGTTGTTACATTGTGGCTTATATAAAAGATCTTACTGTTATATTAGTGTATCATAAAATGCTAACTTAAGTTCAGTTGTACAGAATGATTCTACACTTTAACTTCCCCTCCTCACATTTTGTTACTGTTATGATTTACATCAATTCATGTTGTATATCTTTAAACATATTTTAGTTATAGTTATCTTTAACACTTTAAAAATGTTTATACTGAAGTTAAAAAGTGATTTGCATACTTTCATTACAGTAATATAGTATTCTGTGTGTGTATATATGCTTATCATTATTAATGGATTTCATATTTTCTTATATTATTATGTAGCTATTTATTATCCTTTCAGCTCAGCTTGTAGAAGTCTCTTCAGCATTTCTTGTAATGAAAGTCTAGATAGATATAAACTCCCTCTTTTTTTTTGCCCAGTGCTAGGGATCAAACTCAGCACCTTGTACATGTTAGGCAAGTGCTCTAGCACTAAGCTACATCACCTCATCCTCTCCTTCATTTTTGAAGTACAATTTTTCTAGGTAAATCCATCTTTATTGGCCAGTTTGTTCTTTTAGTACATTGAATATCTGATCCTACTCTGTTGTGGCCTACAAAGTTTATGCTGAAAAATCCACTGATATCCTCATGAGGTATCCTTTATGCAAGACAAATCACTTTTCTCTTGCTATTTTCAAAATTATCTCTCCTTCTCAGAAATAAACTTATGCATGTGAGAGCAACTAATCTTTCTAAAGGGTGTCAAGAATGCATGATGGAGAAAGGGTAATCCTTTCAACAAATGGAGTTAGGAAAACTGGATATTAACATGCAAAAGGATAAAGTTAGACCTATGTCTTACTCTACAAACAAAAATCTACTACTCAAAATGGATCTTGTACCTAAATATAAGACCTCTAACTGTAAACCTCCTAATAGAAAACATATAGGAAAGACTTTATGCTGTTGCTTCTGTAATGATGTCATGATGTGATACCAAAAGCAAAGACAACAAAAGCAAAAATAGACAAGTGGACTGCATCAATTTCAAAAGCTTCTGTACAGCCAAAGAATAAAAAGAGAGCATAGACAGTGGGATAAAATGTTTGCAAACCAGATATCTTATAAGGGGTTAATATCTAATATATATGAACAACTCCTGCAACTCAGTATAAAAAAGTAATAACCCAATTAAACATGGGGCAAGAACTTGGATAGACATTCCTCCAAAGAAGCCAGGAAGTCTATGAAAGAAATGTTTAATATCATCAATAATCAGGGAATCACAAATTAAAAAACACAATTAAATATCATCTAGCCTATTAGGAGCCTTCAGCCATATCATGGTGGCATTCAATCCTGTCAGATCTTGGAAGCTAAGAAGCATTGGGTCTGATTAGTGCTTAGATGGGAGACCACCTGGGAACACCAGGTGCTGTAGGCTTAGGAGAAAGACCTGGGAACCTAGTTCCAGAAAACAATCAGACATTGAAAATCCTGTGAATAGCAGAGAAGCACTAACAATAATATTTTCGCCTGTTGTAGATAGGATCGCTATGAGTTGGACACCGACTGGATGGCACCTAACAATAACAAGAAGCCTATTAGGATGGCTATTATCAACAAGGGCTCAGTTTAGCTCAGTTGGTAGAGTGCTGTGCTGCAGTCTCTGAGGTCCCAAGTTCAATTCCCAGCTCCACAAAAATGGGAGAAGGACCTGGCAATCTACTCCCAAGGCAATCCCGAAACAGTCAGCCATTGCAAACCCTATGAGGGTCGCTATGAGTCAGATACCGACTGGACGACACCTAACAACAGCAACAACAAACATAGGGTAACAGTGATAATAAGGATCTAGAGAAATTGAAACCCTTGTACATTATTGATCGAAATGCAAAACAATTTGTCCAATATATAAAACAATATGTTGTTGTTGTTGTTGTTGTTGTTGTTGTTGTTGTTGTTGTTGGGTGCCATCGAGTCGGTATCGGACTCATAGTGACCCTTATAGGGTTTTTAATGGCTGATTCTTTCGGGATTGCCTTGAGAGTGAATTGCCAGGCCCTGCTCCCATTTTTGTGTTGCTGGGAATTGAACTCGGGAGCTCAGAGCCTGCAGCGCAGTGCTCTACCAACTGAGCTAAATCCCGGCCCTATAAAACAATGTGGGGGTTCTCAAAGGTTAGATATAAACCTACCATGTGATCCAGCAATCTCAGTTCTGAGTATTTGTACAAAGGATTTGAAATTAGAATTTGAAAACGTTATCAGCTATGTTCACACCATCACTATTTATAGTATACAAAGTAGATGAATATCTTACAAGTTCTTTCATGAATGAATTGAAAAATGTGGCATATACATACACTGGAATATTATTCAGCTTCTAAAAAGGAGGAAATTATACAGTATACTGTGATATTGATGGACCTCGAGAGCATTTTGTTGAGTGAAATAAACCAGTCATAGAAAGATAAATATGGTATAATTGTATTTATATGAATTATCTAAAAATAGAATTAAGGAATGAAATGATGATTATCAAGAGCTGGTGAGTGGGGGGTCAATAGTCACTAATTGATAGGGATAATATTTCAATTAAGCAAGATGAGTAAATTCTAGAGATCTACTCAAATCAATTGCAGTCAACACTGGCAACAACACTGCATTTTACACTTAAAAGTTTGTTAGTAGAGTAGATTTCAAGTGATCTTATCACAGCAAAATAAAATTAATAAAGTAAAAAACCCACAATTGCACAGATTATTTTTTTAGCTTTCATGGTGTAAGTATTGTCTATTCTATTTAAAATTTTCTGGAGTACAGATTCAAGAACCACTCTTATTCTAAATCTTAGCACTACAGATCAGCACCAGAAGAAAAGTATTTCACAAGTGGCTTTATGTAAGTTTTTCATAATAAGAAGTGTAGGATTAGAGGGAAGGCAGAAATAAGCAAGTAAATAAATGCTATGGTTTGAATCTAAAATCTCCACATCATATGTTTAAATACTTGTTCCCCAGCAGGTGGTCCTATTTGGGGAGGTTATGGAAATATTAAGAGGTGGGACCTTGCTGGCAGAAGTAGGTCACTGGGGGTAGTCCTTTGAAGGAAATACCCAGTCCCTGGTTCCAGATCCTTTCTCTGCTTCCTGATCTGTCATGAAGTGGGTAGCTGTCCTCTCTCACGTGCTGCCAATCTGCTCTGCCCTTCCTTCCCTGCCACTGTGGAGTGAAACTCTCTGAAACCATCAGCCAAAGTAAATATTTCTTCCTTTAAATTGTTTCTGTCAGGTATTTTGTCACAGTGATGTGAAAAATAACTAATACAAGAAATTAATGCATAGTTACAAATAATGATGAATACTATGGAGGGAAAGTTCAAACTATTATCACTTTTGTCTTGGATAACCATGTATTAACATTCCAAGCAGATTCACTCTTGAGTCCTTAGATTCATTTTTCATACTCTTGACAAGTGCAAATTTTTATCTTGCCACTTCTTTCCCTAGAAGTCTCACTATTTTTGCGATAAAATCTTATGGTCTTTAAATGAGTCTTAAAATGTATTTTAAAGCCCTCCACAATCCCAGCCACATCCTTATCTCTCTAGCATCACCAAGCTCCTCTCTAATTCTGCTCTGTGCTTCTGAGCCTTCTGGACTCATTCAATCTTCCAGCCTCCCTGACTTTGAATACAGCTTCATTATTTTCAAACATGCTGTTTCCACCCTCACCCCTACCACTTCTGCCACATTTGCCCATTCAGCCTATAGATCTCAGCTAACTTTTGCCTTTTCAGGGAAACTTTTCCCAATCTAAACCACTTGATCAAGCCCCTATGTTTTATAACCTCATTGTTCTCCTGTACCTTTTATTTAAATCATCCATTGCAATTTTTAATTTTATATTTGAATGATCATTTGATTAATGGTGTTTCTGGTGCTAAGCTGCCAGCTTCATTAGGACAGGGACAGTGGCTTTTGTAAACTATTGAATCCCCAATACTAGTTCAGTAAGAGAAATAACAAGTTGTTAATGTGTGCTTGTAAATATATTCTGAGCTCCCTTCTTTAGGTCACAGTTGAGGGGTACATACTCCTAGGCAACCTCATATGCATCCTTCTGAGTTTAGATGAAGTGATAGTTGTGAAAGAAGGGACCAGAGTTCAGGTTGGATCTTAAAAGGCAAGTAGAAGTTAGTATGGTAGAACATGGAGTTTGGAGACTTTAGTGAAGGAGAAAATATGAAGAAAAAAAAAATGAAGACATGGGTCATCACTCATAACCAAAGAATGCCCATTATTTTCCCAGAATAAAGTCTTGTTTATACAGGTCAATTTTTTCCAGAGAATGTGTGTGAGAACATGGAAGGAGACATAGTAAGAGTTCCCATAGATATACCTCATTTTAATGATAATGAATATTATTTTTGTTCAGCTCTGAGTATTTGCCAAACACTAAGTGTATTTAATATGTGTTACTGTATTTAACCCCAAGTTCTAGCTATAATTGTTATTTCCATTTTTATTATAAAAGCTGTTAATTTGAGATTCTAATTCAAGCTTCCTAACAGTGGCTCTGCCTGCAGCGGTAGCCCTGTGGCATCCGATCCCGTCAGATCTCGGAAGCTAAGCAGGGTCGGGCCTGGTTAGTACCTGGGTGGGAGACCACCTGGGAACACCAGAAGCTGTAGGCTTGGAAGAAGGACCTGGCAACCCCCTCCCAAAAATCAATCTGCCATTGAAAACCCTATGAACAGCAGAGAAGCACTGACCATAGTGTTTCCCCTGTTGTAAGAGGGTCACTATGAGTCGGATACAGACTCGACGGCACCTAACAACAACAACAATGACAGTGGCTCTACTGTTAAGCAATGTTTCTCTTAGACAAGCAGAAACCCTGACTGTGTCCTTATGATGCCCCTCTGCCCATGAGAAACCCAGTGCTTTATAGAGCTTTCCTGGCAAATGTTTGAAGTCCCTATCTGGTGCCTGGGATTTGCTGAGATTATAATGTTATTTAGGAGGAGATACTTCAGCAAAAGGGCCATGGGTCAGGGGGAAGGGAACATCTCTAGTGCCAGCTGCACTCCTTATATCCTTTCTCCTGAGTCTATCCCAGGCATGGGATAACCAAGGAGCTCTAAGCTTCATGGCTATGGATAAAGTCATTGACCACCTTGGTTCCAAAACATTGCTGGGCAAATATATCTCTCCTTTTGGGCAGGACCGTGTTATTTTCCCAGAATCCTGTGATACTCGGTCGCCACAATGGTGTTGGCTTGTTTATATTGGGAAATTCAAGTTATTTATGTAAGGATTCCAAAATAAATATTTACCAGGGACTCTACATTCTCTAAAGATGACACAGTTCTTAAGCCCTTTTATTAACTGCTTCCTTTAGGTGAACTGTGATGTCATGAATACAAAATATATGAAAATAAGGGTGATGGAAAAGGTAATCTTAGATAATAAAACCTACAAAAGAAGCTCCTTTTGTTTTTAAAGAACTTAGCGAGAAATTAAGTCTTTGCTTTAGCCACATCCCACCAAATTCCAGAATGATGCCTCACATACAGCAGATCACTACATAAAAGCATTTGTCATCCTAAATGGAAATAAATGCTGCAAAGGAGCCATGCCAGTTTATCTACAAAGATCCTCTTAGAAGGTACCAATTACAATATCTCATTCTGCATGAAAAAAGCTTAGTATTTCTTTGAATTTATGTTGTTTATATAAAGCTTGCTTATACAAATTCCCAAAAGGATAAATCACGAAGGACAGAGGACATTATTAGAATGCATTATACTTTTTCCTGTGACATATTAAAAAATACATTTGCCTTCTATCCTGTAAGAGGATATGCACTTCAGTCCTGAGGAATCAAATGGAATTTCTGGATGCACTTACCATAAGTATCTAGGATTTCAAAAGCTATCACAAAGATTCACAAAATGGAAAACCTAAGTTATCTGAAAGTTATCTAAGTTATCTACAGAAAGATCCAGACAAACTTACCCATTGCTCAGGAGAGCCAGAGCTGCTTCCTGGTACAATGTTTACTGGTGGTTTTGCCAAAGAATGATGCCCCTTTGACCTTCCAGGATCTTGGAAAATGTCTTCCCCTAAAATTCCTCAGGTCCTTTTGTTTGGTGTGATATTATTAAATGATTTTAACCAAACTGGAATTTCTGTCTTGCCATTCAGCTTATTCTTTATATTAATGATCTAGACCGTTGTTGTTGTTGTTAGGTATTGTTGAGTCGGTATCCGGCTCATAGCGACCCTCATAGGGTTTTCAATGGCTGACTATTTCGGGATTGCCTTGGGAGTGGATTGCCAGGTCCTTCTCCCACTAGACCATTAGTAAAGTTGAAATATCTTTTAAATCTCTACCTTCCATTTTCTCTTCTGAATCTTATCTGCCATATATTATTGGCATGGGTATTAGTCCATTCAGCCTGCTATAACAAAAAGCAAAAAACAAACTACGTCCCCCACAATACTGGAGGTTTTCAATAATTATTTGTTGTTGTTAGGTGCTGTAAAGTCAAGTCCAACTCATAGCAACTCTCATAAGATTTTCAATGGCTAATTGTTTCAAGATTGCTTCTTGGATATCCACATATGGAAAACAGAATCTTGACCTTTAGTTTTTACCCAACACACCAATCAATTCCAGGTAGACTGTAAGTCTAAATATAAAAGGATTATAGAATAGTACCCAATAATATATAATGATGCTGTTGTTCCCTGCAGTGATGAAAATATTCTATGCCTGCACTATCTACCTTGGCAGTAGCCACATATAACTACAGAAGACTTGAAATTTTGCTAGTGTGACTGAGTCACAAAATTTTAAAATTTAGTTATTTCTAATTAATTTAAACAAATAGTCATATGAATATTGGCTAGTATATTGGAAAGCACAGTTCAGGAATATAACTTATTTAATATTTTCATGACTGTAGGATAAGTAAAAATTTCTTAAATAGGACAAACTACTCTCTAATCATAATTAAAAAGACTTGACAAAATTTACTGAACAAATAATTAAGATTTTTTTCATCAAAAGACACTACTGTATTGTTAAAAATGTAAACTTATTATACCTTTACAAAACCATTTATGAAATACTCATGTCCAAAATATAGAAACTACTCTAACAAACCATTAAGGAAATGACAACTTAATAATAAACTGCATAAAAATCTTAAACAGGCCTTTTATTATAAAGAAGATATACAAATGGCTGATAGACATATGAAAAAGTGTTCCTTTTAGATATCAGGAAACTGTAAAGTAGAACCACAGTATAATAAAACTAACTTCACCCCACAAGATTGGCTAAAATTGAAAATATCAAAATGTTGGGGAAGATATGGAAGTATTGGAAATATCATGCACTGCTTACATGTCAGTTAGCATAAGCTATTATATTGGAACACATGTATGACTATGAACCATCAGTTTCACTCATAGTTTATGTGCTCCAAAGAAACATGTTCATATGTGTATCAAAAGGCTTCTATATCAATGGCCCTATCAGCATTATTATATCCTTGAAAGAAATACTCAAATGCCAATCAACAGAAAAAAATTATAGCATGTGCTTAGCCTAAATGAGGCCCTGAGTTCAATTTCCAGCACCAAACAAAATAAAAACAATAGGATAAACACACACATCATGGTACATTTATATAGTGGAATGACATTCGGCAATGAAAGTGAATATGACCAAAGTGCTACTACACACTGCAGTGTGATGACTCTCACAAACAAATATGTATGCAGGTAATTCATCCAGAGGGGACTGGGGGTTAGCTTAGTTGGTAGCTTACTGCTCTGTGCTCCATGAGCCCCTGGGTTCGATCCCTAGCACTGCAAATACAGGATGTGGCAACTCACTCCTGAAAATATCCCAAAATAATCAGCCATTGAAAACCCTATAAGGGTCACTATGAGTTGGACCCAGCTTGACAGCACCTAACAAAAACAAGAAGTCATGCAGAAATGAATATAAGTATGTGATTCTACTTATATAAAATCTAAAACAAGAAAACTATTCTACTAATATAAATTAGGAGAAACTCATTTTTGGTGAGAAGGGATTAGGTGGGAAATAAGAGGACCTCTATGGTAATAATTTTTATTTATTAAATCTGTATTGTGGTTACACACATATAACTATCTCATAAATCTTCAAGCTGTGTCTTTATGATTTGCATATCCTTTGTGTATGATATACTTTAACAAAATTTATTTTGAAATAATGTGGAAAGGTGACTCTCATGAGTGAGGAAGTAGAAGCAAATGCAAATCCTTTTTGGATGAGTACCCCTGACTAATTGTTCCACAGGGTTTCCATAAACTAATCCTAACCAAACATGGTGTAAACAAATACTATTCAATCACAATGATGGGTAAATTTTCAGATTTACACTGGAAGAACTTTGTAAGCTGTTATTTCAGAGATACAAATATTGAATTTATATAAAAAGGAGGGTAAATAAAGAAATTTATAAACATTTGAATAAAGCTCAACAAATACTGATTGTATTAAAATGTTATTTTAGGGAGTTTGGGGTATGGCTCTGTGGTGAAGTGCTTGTTTAGCATACACAAGGCCTTGAGTTCATTCTCCAGCAAATAACAACAACAACAACAACAACAGCAGCAGCAGCAGCAGCAGCAATAATAATAGACTAGGCATGGTGGCTCATGCCTGTATTACCAGCACTCAGAAGGCTCAGGCAGGAGGATCCAGCCTGGGCTACATAGTGAGACTCTGATTCAAAAAACAACAAAAAAAGATGATGATATTAATGATGACAGTGATGTTATTCTAGTCAAATTATAAATATTTTGAGGAAGCAAACCCGAGATAGATCTAATATTTAAAAGTTTAAGATATAATGAATGTTACCAAAGAGAGAACATTGAAATGGCTTAAAATCATTTTTAAAGACAACTTTATTAAGGTAGAATTGCCAATCAAAAATTAAAAAAAATAAAAATTCCCCATGTTTATTTACAACGTGGGTGGTAAGTTTTACATCTGAATACATCTGAAAGCATTGCCAAAATCAAGGTTAAACTTTCAATGTTAAAAGAAGAGCAAAGACATAGAGAAAAAGCAGTGCAAATGTAATGTTCAAAACAATAGATTCAAATTAAACTATTAGAATCACTTATAAGTGAACTAGCCTGCAGCCATATCACTATGGCCTCAGATCTCAAAGCTAAGCAGGGTCAGGCCTGGTTAGTACTTGAATAGGATACTGCCTGGGAACACCAGGTGCTGTAGGCTTGGGAGAAGGACCCGGGCAACCCACTCCCAAAAAACAACCAGCCATTTAAAACCCTATGAATAGCAGAGAAGCACTGACAGTACTATTTCGCCTATTGTACTAGGGTCACTGTGAGTTGGACACTGACTTGACAGCTCCTAACAACAACAAAATGATCAAAGAACTCATACTGGGAATTAGTATTTTGTTTAGTTATTACTAATCTCAACTCTATTTTGATATTCCTGTTTCTTAAACACTTGGAAGGATTTGCTTTTAAGCTTGTGAAGGCATTTCTAGAGTGGCCTTATCCAGGACAAGCAGAGCATATACTTAGGTATCTCTGTGAAGATTTCTAGATCTTTTTACCTGTGCAGCTACCTCACATTTGGTACATTTTCACACAAACCCTGCTGTTTCAGCCACCTCAGTGTCTGACTCTTTCCTCTTTAGCTCAGGGGGTCAGCTGTCTTGGGCTCCCTGTCCTGTTCTCCCAGCTGGAAAATACCTCAAGGCAGAAAGTTGTGCTATTGTTGCCTCACCTAATTTCTTTCCCTTCTCTTAGAGAACACAATTTTGTGTTGCCTATGATAAAATGTCTAAAATAAATATTAGATTCATTTTACATACTTATGTACACAATTATGTATTGTATCCTGTTTTCTTGTAATTGGTTGTGAGAGTGCTAGTCTGTGCCCAGTTACTTCCCCGCTTAGGGCTTTTACCTCTGTCCCAGCTTCCAGTCTGGGGGAATCTTTTCTTTTGCACCCTTTTTGCCTTCCTCTGCGTTCTCGCTCTTTCTTCAGATCGTGTTGTTGTTGTTAGGTGTCGTTGAGTCGTGTCTGACTCATAGTAACCCTCATAGGATTTTCAGTGGCTGACTGTTTCTGGGTTGCCTCAGGAGTGGATTGCCACATCCTTCTCCCATTTTTGGGGTGCTGAGAATGGAACTCAGGACCTGAGAGACTGCAGAGCAGCACTCTACCAACTGAGCTAAATCCCAGCCCTCTTCCCATCATAGGAAAACTTATAAAATCTCTTCAGTGTACTTTGCCCTTTACAGAAGAGAGAAAGAGCCAAACACTTTAAACTGCTGAGAGAAGATCTAAATCCCTGGGTATGTGCACACATATGCACGCGTGTGTGTGTTGTGTGTGTATATGAGTTGGCATAGGACTATATAAAGGGATGTTAAAGAGCATATAAATATCCATATAAGTTAATATTTTTAATAAAATATGCTATCTAAAAATCATCTATAATTGCTGCATTGGTAATTCTGTTACTCTTTTAGGAGTGGAAGCACCAAACATTGTTGAATGTCCAGTGCCTGTGATAATTTTCTTTGTCCTCTTAACTGGATCACAGAATGAGATGCATAGATACTTAGTTCAACATTATTCCAGCCACATGTTTTCGTAAGTGTGTTCATGTGGTGCTTAACTTTTGAATCAATAGACTTAGTAAAGCAGACTGCCCTCCCTAACGTGGGTGGGCTTTATTCCATCCACTGAAGGTCTGCGTAGAACAATAGGCTAAGTGAGAGAGAATTCATTTTCTCTGCCTGTCTTCAAGCTGCATTATCAGTCTTCTTTGCCTTTGGACTGGAACTCAGTCTGGAACTTATATCACCTCTCTAGGTTCTCAGGTCCCTGAACACTGAGTGTCCTGGCTCTCCTCATTCTCTATTGTGCCTACTGAAGTTGTTTGGACTTCTTAGCCTCCATAATCATAAGAACCAATTCCTTGTAAGAATTTAATCTCTCACTTTCTACACATACACACACAGATGGCCCCTGACATATGATTCAACCTATGATTTTTCAGTTTTATAATGGCCCAAAAGTGATATGCATTCAGTAGAAACTGTACTTTGAATTTTAAATTTTGATCTTTTTCCAAATTAGTGATATGTGGTACAGTCCTGTCTCCTGATACTGGACAGTGGCAATGAGCTGCAGCTCCCAGTCAGCTATGTGATCACAAGAGAAAACAACTCTCACTTCACAGTACAGTCAGACTAAGATATCAGCTTTGGCAGGTTAGGTGTATTAAGGCATTTTCAACCTAAGATATTTTCAGTTAACAATGGGTTTATTGGCATATAACACCATAAGTTGAGAGACATCTGTATACACCCATACATTGTTAAACAGTGGTGACACATTCTCAGAAACCCATTGTTAGATGATATCATTGTGCAAATAACATAGAATGTGTTTATACAAACTAAGAAGCCTATGCCATCAGTAGGAAACATGATCTTAAAACCGTATACCTATGTGTGCATGAAAGCAGAAATCAGGATGATACATGTACAAGCCAAAGAATATCAAAGATTGCCATAAAACCACTAGAATCTGGAAGGGAGGCATGGAGCAACCCTGGGCACCTTAATCTTGGGCTTTTAGCCTTCAGAGCTATGAGACAATCAATTTCTCTTTAAGCTATCCAGTTTGTGGTATTTTCTTAGCAGAGCCTTAGAAAACTAATACAAGTGGAATCTAGGAGAAAATCTGACTCTGGACCTGGCATTTATACCAGTTTAACTTGGAAAATGTTGACCAGCACGTCAGTATTTTAGTTTTCCTAGCTACTTAGCATTTCTCACAGGGATATCCCTTTATAACCTCGATAAATATTAACAACCCTCAAAAGCTTTTGTTTATGTGGCTTTTAGGTATTTATATTTACTGTATAAAATTAAACAAATTTAAAAAGATGTTTAGGACTTATTTTAACATAAGAATGAGAAACTCAGTACATGTTAAAATGAACAATACATATACATTTGTTGTTGTTGTTGTTAGGTGCCGTCGAGTCGGTATCCGACTCATAGCGACCCTCATAGGGTTTTCAATGGCTGACTGTTTCGGGATTGCCTTGGGAGGGGATTGCCAGGCCCTTCTCCCATTTCTGCGATGCTGGGAATTGAACTCGGGACCTCAGAGACTGCAGCGCAGCGCTCTACCCACTGAGCTAAATCCCAGCCCACATATACATTTATAAAGATGATATTTTGCTAAACAAGCAAACAACTTAGAAAAATGTTTTACAGTTTTGCAAATCTCTTAAAAGTCTTACTGTAACATAATAAGTTACTTTTTTATTTGTAATGTTTTTGGCTAGCATATGTCATTTTAAATTTAAAAAGTTCCCCAAAGGTCATGTGTTTGAACATTGGGTCCTCCAGGTAGTGGTGCTGTTTGTTGAAGATATGGAACTTTGAAAAATGGGATTCTAGCATTGCAGAAGCAGCTCACTGGTGCAAGGCCTTTGGGGGTTTTTACCCTGGACCTCCAGTTCTGGTCACATTCTGCCTGGTCTCTACTTCTGATTTGCCATGCTGTGAGGTAGTCAGCAACAGGCCCTGTTGCCTGCCACTGCTATGCCTGCCCCACTGCCATTATAGATTGTGATCCTCTAATCATGGGTCCCAAATAAATATTTCTTCCCAAAAGTTTGCTTCGATTGGTTTCTCTGCCACAGCAATACACTACCTGACTAATGTAGCATATAAAATAATGGATTTCATCATGACATTTTCATACATGCATATCATTGTACATTGATCATGTTCACCCCTCATTACTCTCATGTCCCTGCTAACTCCTCCTGTTAGTCCCCTTTTTTCTCCAAATAGTCCTCTTTGTGCTTGTATATTTTTTAATATATATGGATGATTATTCTTAGGTGCCACTGAGTCTGACTCATAACGACCCTATGTACAACAGAAAGAAACACTCCCTGATACTGTGCCATGCCCAGCACTATGTCAGTGGTACTCTGCTACTCATAGGGTTTTCAGTGGCTGATTGTTTTGAGGGTGGGATGCCAAGTCATTTTCCTAAGGCTGCAACACCTAGTATTCCTAGGTGGTCTTCCATCTAAGAACTAACCAGGCCTGACCCTGCTTAGCTTCTAAGATCCAGAAACATTGGATGCCAGGGTGATAAGCCTGAAAATTGTGTGGGCTGGGATTTTGCTCAGCTGGTAGAGCTCTGTGCTGCATTCTCTGAGGATCTGAGTTCAATTCCTAGCACCCCAAAAATGGGAGAAGGGCCTGGCAACCCACTCCCAAGGCAATCCCAAAACAGTCAGCCATTGAAAACCCTATGGGGGTCACTATGAGTCGGATACCAACTCGATTGCACCTAACAACAACTATCTCTCTCTCTCTCTCTCTCTATCTATCTACCTATATATATACATATCAAAAAGTACACACATTTTCAGAAATTGAATTAAATTATAGCAGCAATGTATAGCATGACATTCATTCAAAAGATGGTCTTAACACCACCAAGCATATGATGCATTCTTAAAACAGCAAAATATAAAGTTTTCATCTCAGTATGTAGATATATTTTGGTACTCTCTTTATTTATATACATGAATATATATTTTAAGTCTAGATTCTTCATATTATAGTTGTTGTTATTGTTTTTAGGTGCATTGAGTCCAGTCCGATTCAAAGTGACCCTATGTACAACAGAATGAAATAGTCCCCTACACTGTGACATGCCAGGCACTATTTTCAGTGCTTGTCTGCTATTCATAGGGTTTTCAATGGTGGATTGTTTTGAGAATAGATTGCCAGGTCTGTGTCCCTCATATTATAGTTAGGTTCTTGAGTTTAGCAAGGTTTTATATCTGTTTCTTCATTCAATCATTAAAAATATATTTTCATTTAAAGAAAATCCAAATTTACACAGATTTATACTTGGAAGAACATTTTAATTGTATTTCTGAAAAGATGTAGATGTTCTTTGATTTTTATACCAAAACTTGGCAAGGTTGTTGCTTACAGTTGTTGTTAGGTGCCGTCGAGTCGGTGTCCAACTCATAGTGACCCTCATAGGGTTTTTAATGGCTGACTGTTTCAGGATTGCCTTGGGAGGGGATTGCCAGGTACTTCTCCCATTTTTGCAGTGCTGGGAATTGAACACTGGACCTCAGAGACTGCAGCGCAGCGCTCTACCAACTGAGCTAAATCCCAGCCCTGTTGCTTACAGGGGCATTATCAAGTCAGAGACCTTATCAAATGAGGTTTTTATCCTCTGTTATATTAAAATCCTTTGACCTTCTTGAATGTTGACTAGCTTTTTTATCTGTGAATGATTTTGTGTCATTATATGGTGGCCGGGAGAAGGGCCTGGCAATGCACTCCCAAGGCAATCCCGAGGCACTCAGCCTTGAAAACCCTATGAGGGTTGCTATGAGTTGGATACCGACTCGACGGCACCTAACAACAACAACAATAATATGGTGGCCATTTGGGAAATACTGGATCATTGTTTATGCAAATGTTCAGATGTTGACACATTTCATTGTTTAATATAAACAAAAATCACATTTGCAAATAAGCTGTTAAATTCATATTAGCAGGTACAAGTTTTCTAAGATTCTAATTTTTTTCTGCAAAAAGTTGAAATTTTGTTAATTCAAAAAATAATGCCAATTAATTTTCTGAAAATGAGAAATTCAGAATACTTAACTCTGAATAACCATGGTTTGTCCTTTCAAACTTATTATTGTTTTTTCTTCCTTCTTTCTTGTTTTAAATTTTATTTTTATTTTTTCAGTCTTGGGGATCAAACCCAGGGCCCATACATTCTACACAGGTGTTTTACAGCTGAGCTATATCCTTAGCCCATTCAAAAATACTTTCAATGGTAAATATACTATTCCATGAAAAAGGAGAGGCTCATTCAGTTCCCATTTTAAACAATTGCACCAAATCATTTTCTTCCACATAGTCATTGTACTTTAACATGCTTCAGAAGTGCTTTGTTTGAATCTTTCATTTTATCACATAGAAGATTAAAGATATATGTGTCCTGCTAGAAACATTTAACTAATTTTTTTTTGGTGTTTCATCAAGGTCATTCTCAAGTAAAAATAGCATTTTCCCTCATGAGTGGGTCATGGCAAAAAATAAAAATCAGAGGTCGCCATGCATGGTTGTACACACCTGTAATTCCAGCAACTCTGGAGGCAGAGGCAGGAGGATCACAATTTTGGGACCAGCGGCAATCTGCATAATTTAGCAAGACCCTGTCCCCCCAAAAAAAATTGACTGGAGGTTATCGCAGTGATATTTGCAAGTGCAAGGCCCTGGGTTCAACTCCCAGTACCGAAAACAAACAAACAAACAAACAAAAAACAGCGGTTTTCTAAATTGTTTTTGCATTGTCAGTACAAATACTGATCAGTGAAGAAATCAATCTGTGTCCTAATATTACTAAAACAAGTTTTTATTTTATGAACCTCTAGAAGGATCTTAAGTTCCTTTATATTTCTGCAGACCATATTTTGAAAATCACTGGCTACATGAGAGTCCTTAGCATGCATTTCTTCCACATTTTCCTATAAAATTTTCCTGAATCATTTGGCAATATGTAAAGTATATTGATTGCTGATTTTTCCACAACCTACGTTGCTGATTTTTTTTCCCCAGTATTTACTGATGGAGATACTTTGTGGACAAGAAGAAAAGCCAGTCTCTGTCTCTCTTCGGTGCTATGTAGTTTTGGAGGATGTAAGGAGACCTTTCTGAACACAATGTTGGCAACATATGTGAGTTGTATGACTGGATTGGTATGCACACCTATCACATACATAGCCAAATGAAAGATTTTACTTTCTCCTGGTAGGAAGTCATCCTGAATTGTCCTGGCTACAGAAGATCAAAAGAAAGACAGAACTGACTCCACACAAATATTGTTATCATAGTAGTCATCTTTTATTTATAAACCAGTGTCAATACACGTTTTGAATTATATTGTCAATGCAGATAACTAGGTTTCTTTTGAGAAACCTAGTTCCCACTGAATGTCACAAACCTTTTGAACAAATTTTATACTGCTGCTTTTCATATCTGAAAGACCAGTGGTATCGACAATTTCTTAGCATTAACATTTAACTCTAAAGACCAAGCCTGCAGCTGTAGCACTGTGGCATCTGATCCCATCAGATCTCGGAAGCTAAGTTGGGTCAGACTTAGTTAATACTTGGATAGGAGACTGCCTGGGAACAGTAGGAGTTGTAGGCTTGGGAGTAGTACCTGTAACTCACTCCCCCAAAATAATCTGCCTTTGAGAAAAAATGAATAGCAGAGAAGCACAACAATAGTGTTTCTTCTGTTGTACATAGGGTCACTATGAGTCGGACACCAACTCCACAGCACCTAACAGCAACTAAGGAGCAAGCTACAATTATGTGACACATTCAACAAATATTTTAATATAAATTTCAAAGTAGGTGAAAATGGTTTTCATTATGACTCATACATTGAAGTTTCCTAGGTGTCTGCCATTAAGGGTATAATTGTAAAATTCAATTACCTATCTACATCCATTGTGTCTATCTGCATCCATTGCATCCAGAATCAAAAGACAGTTACTGCTGATAATAAAAGAATTTAATAGTGCTTATGGGGATTTTTAAATGGCTGCTTGCTTGGAGAAATGAATTATTATCAAATTCAATAAAATCCCTTTTTTAAGGTAGTATGAATGCAGAGTAGGTTTTATTCTAAAGTTATAATTGAAGATAATTAAGGAGAAAAACAGAATTGATCCTAAAGAGAACTTATTTCATAGTATTTTGTTTCAATTGTACTGGTCATTCAATTGTGTATGTACTTGACAGAGCAATGTGTATTATGAATGGAATTGTTTTTCCAGATTAATGTTTTAAAATATTGCTAACTAGATAAAATGCAGAGAATTCCCTGAAGAAATCATTGATTAGAAAGAAAATGTTTCAGTCTACATAATTTAGCGAGACCCTGTCTCAAAAAAAGTAAGAACATAGGCTGAGGGTGCAGCTCAGTGGTCCAGCACTTGCAAAGCATGCCAGCATGAGGCCCTGGGTTCAACCCCCAGCACACACACACAAAAATAAATAAAAATAAATAAATAAAAATAAAAAAATAAAAGAAAGAAAGAAAGAAAATGTTTATCTTCCTCAGTCTTCAAAGTAAATATGAAAATGAAGTTTGAATTACTAAAAATATATTATCCTAAAAAGGAAGAAAGGAAAAAAAGAGAAAAGAAAAGCAGGGGAGGATGAAGGAAAGATTGTAAAAGTAATCTTTCATACTTTGCTTTTTTCAAAATGTCTATCATAGTGCTGTGCACGTAGTAGGTGTGGAAATGTTTCAGTATCAATGGCTCAAAGAAAGAAACAACACATTATGATCTAATCCACTGGATGTATCTGTAATTTATTTAAAAGACATGGTCCTTATTGGTTTGGAATAGAGTCAGTGATGGTTATTGGTATAAAAAGTAACTCTCAGAAAGAGAAATAATTAGCAAAGAAAAAGTAGTGATGATCAAAGGAGCATTAAGTCTTCTTATGCTTTGAGAAAATAGTGTTTTTAAAAATCTTCAAGCAAGCTGGGGGCAGTGGCACTTGCCTCTAATCCCAGGGACTCCAGATGCTGAGGCAGGAGGATCTCAAGTTTGAGGCCAGAGACAGCCTGATTAATTTAGCAAAACCCTGTCTCAAAATAAAAAAAAACTAAAAAACTAGGCTGTGCATACAGTCTAGTGATAGAACACTTGGAAAGCATTGCATAACCGTGGATTCAACTCCCAAGTACTGAAAAAAAATCTTCGTGCAACTCTGATGTGCTTGGCTTGCAGACTGTAGGAGGCCAAAAGGCAAGGCACATAACAGTTCACACGTCCAGGTTGTTGGAGGAACAAGATGAAGAGACATTAACTGCCATCTTCATTTTGTCAGGTAAGGAACTGACATTAACAACTAGATATACAGTGGTGAAGAAACCAAGAAAAGGAAAATTCTTAGTATTTTACACCAACCACAGAGTTAAACTTTGTTTTTAAATTTTCTTCTTGATTAAACTTACTAATAGTCTTCTGTGTTTTTCATGTTAAGCAAGGTAGGTCTTGAAGGAACAATACCACCTGAGTCACTGGAATAATTATTACAAGGTATGACATAAGAAAAATAAATTCTTAATTTGTAAGTTCTGGCCTAAAGAAAATACTAAAGTTATCTTAGATTGTGTTTATTGAACTGTTTTGCATTTCAGAATACTTCAGAATCATCTCATTTAGCCTTATAATCTTGAAGTTTCCATATATACATATTTTCCTATGCCAGAATGTTGACAAATATTCATTGCTGGATTAAACTTCAGTCTCCTGAACATTCTCCTAAGCCTATCGGGGTACTTCTTGGGAAAATTCAGTTTCAACAAGAGCCATGTGAAGTCAGTTTATAAGAAATGTCACCATAAGTCACCTTGATAGCTGATTGAGTTCCTTATCCTCAGCTCCCTTCTGTACTCTGAAACTATGCTACAGCCTCCTTTGTGACTTCTGGATTTGTCAGTCTTTCTGTCTTTGGAATAGAGTCCACTCCCTCCTATTGTGACTCCTTTGTTTTACTGAGTCACAGGAGACTATCTCTAATCCTCCATTTTACACTTGAAGTCAGGGTTGTCCTCTTATTATAAGTTTATAAATGATTTGAAAAGATCATCATTAACACTTTGGCTGCCAATTTCAAATCAATAAGTATTTTATTTCCAGAAACTCTTCATTACCATGAATAAAACAAGAATGTGATTAAAAATAATTGGAATGCATAATTATTGTTATTGTTAAATGTGGTCAAATCCGTAGGACTCATAGGGACACTCATGGGGTTTTCAATGGCTGATTGTTTCAGGATTGCTTCAGGAGTAGATTGGCACATCCTTCTCCCATTTTGAGGGTGCTAGGGATTGAGCCGAGGGCCTCAGAGAGCTCAGAGGGGAACAGTGCCAACTGAGCTAAACCCCAGGCCAGAATGCATATCAGTTTGTAAAATTCTTTTTTCCACCATTTTCTTGGGTTTATGTCAAATTCATACACACTCACCTTTTGACATATATGTCCTGATTGTGCTCACAGGGTTAAAGAACATTGAATTTTTGTCATAGTTTTATATGTGTATTGAGATAACAAGGAGTTTTTTCTCCCAGGGCCTTGCACATATTAGGCAAGTCCTCTGCCATTGAGCTTCACCCCTACCCGCTGCCTTGTTTTATTTTTTATTTTAACATAGAGTCTCCCTAAGTCACACAGGTTGCCTCTGGCCTCAAACCTGTGACTCTTTCGCTTTAGCCTCCCATGTTGTTTGGATTATAGGTGTGGGCCACAGAGCCTGTAAATACAATCTTGCTTATTACATTGCCTGTAAAATTTTATTCAAATTATAATTTTCTTTTCACTATTCAAAATATCATTAGTCAATCCTCTGATAATTGCATATTGTTTTGTAATGAAAGTTTTAGTCTTTCTAAATGTATTCAGCTTCTACCATGTGTGAAACACTGATTACAAATTTTTCCTATTGAGCCTGTTCTCTCCAAGAATAAACAGTCTCATTAATTTTATGTTCAAGAGTATAGAAAAATTTCAGGCTGAATCTTACTGCCATAAAGATAAAAAGAAAACACCTAGATATTATAAAATTGTCTTGGCAAGAATTTCCTTCCCCTGGAGATAAAAATAGTCCATTTCTCATCCCTACAGGGAAAAAAAATTAAAACTCTTTAAAAATCCAGGAAGAGAAAAACAAGTGGCTCCCAATTACATTTAGACTCTTCACTGCCTTTAAGAACAGAACAAAGAATAAATTCAGCAAAGCTAGTTATAACAGGTATACTACTGGAAGCAAAACATTTGTTTTTCTAAGTATTGGCAAAAATATTCAGAAATATGCAACAATTATCTACAAAAAGTCTGTAAGTATTAAAAATGAGAATCTCAAAATCACCTAATGATACGACAGAAAATATTAAGTGGAAGTAACACAGAAGGATGCCAATTACTAATTTACAGATGGCCTTTTCATTAGTCAGCTGAAACTACCCTGACTTAGGAAGAGGAGTGTCATTCCAAATGCCAGAAGCCATCATAGGTGGCAGAGCAAATCTACTAGAGAATAAATTTTAATAATCATTTCTGTGCAAGAATGACACTCAAGGAATTTCAGATTAACTTTCATTTCCATGTACCAGCAACTATCTCTTATGGGGGATTTATAGGTATATATAAGAGCCAAGATCTAGCATATCAAATTCCCCTAGATTCTGTTTTTGAAACTAGATATCCAAACATGAAGGCTTGTGGAGTCATCTGTTTAAGACCTTAACTTAAATCAAATGAACAAATACCTTCAAAGTGTATTTCTAGACATCTTAAGAGATAACAAAGGTTAAAATGAGAGGTACATACAGTTATACTCCTATAGCCAACCATAACTGAAGAAGATCTACATAACAGTAAAGATGTATGTTTGATTTATTTGTATACAAATTCAGTTTCCAACTTCAATCTGGTACAGCATGACTGCGTGTGTATGTGTGTGTGTATGCATGCATAGATTGCTATTTTACTTTATTCTTTTCCCCACTTGGACAACTCTTAATGCTTAACAATCCTTCATATGGTCCCAAAATGAATATTGTTCCTTTTACTACCAGGAGGTGACTGTTATTCTTTTAGTTAGTTTGTTTGTTTGTTTTGCAGTACAAGGGGTTTGAACCCAGAGCCTCCCACATGCTAGTTAATTGCTCTACCATTGAACCTCACCCTGAGCTCCTTTATGATTTATTTTGAGACAAGGTCTTGCTCATTTACACAGGCTGCCTCTGGCCTCAAACTTGTGATCATCCTGCCTCAGTTTCCTGAGTTGGTCACATTACAGGGATGTACCATGGCACGTGGCCTTTGCATTGTGTTTTATGGAGAAAATTAGAAGATCCCTTCCACATCTTCAGGTTGGAATGTTATTTGTCTTTCCATCATTTCTTTCTTTTCCAACAGAAACATGTATCTGTTTTCCTTTGAAACTATTTCTCTCAACCTGAGTCCTGAGTCCTCTTTGCTCCAATCATCTATACAACTTGAAACTTCTCTTTCCCAAGGCCTCACCATCTCCTACACTGCCTCCATCCCATTTTCTATTTTAAAAGTACTTTCCCTAGAGCCACCACCGTTTTCATATCTATGCTTTCCAATAGTATCATGATGTCTGCTTGCTTCACTTCCTCCAACCCATTGATCCCTTAACCTAACTTTTGTTCTGCATTCTGCCCTCCTTATCCTATCAACTATGTCTGACAGTGCTCATTTTGTCTTCTTTCTCACCTTTGCTCCTGTTGAGCCATCGTTTGTTCTTTTTTTTTTTATTAGAAATTTTTAATGTACATCATAATGTGATTCATTTTGACATGCTTTTCGTTGTGACAATTTTCATATATGCAATTTGATAAGCATTATTCATATAGGTTACCCCTTACCCTCCTCTATGTTTCCCCCCTCCCCCTTCCTATCTAAGTTTCCCATCCAAGTCTTCTCTATCTTTTAGTATATAGTATTTTTCTATATGTCCTTGAGTTCCACTTCTGTTTAAGATCATAGAAGGCAAGATAGGCAATACACTCCATCATATAGGCATTGGAAAAGATTTCCTTAATAGGACCCCAATTGCTCAAGAAATTGCAACAAGAATAGATAAATGGGACCACATCAAATTAAGAACCATCGTTTGTTCTTTAGCCTTTCTGTTTCTTTGATTTTATGGAGCTGCCTTTCCAATTTCTGTCCTTATCCCTGATTCTCAAACCTTCTGTGTTGGTTCCTCCACTTGCTTCAGCCTCTGAATGATAGAATATGTTTTAGTGCCACCCTGCACATATTTTTCCTCTTAATATTTGCTGGATTATCTCTTCTACCTTGATGATTTTGAGAGCCACATACATAAACCTGAATCTTCTTGAGAATCAGAGGTATCCAGTTTGCTAGAGAGCTCCAGTGAGAACTTTCAGGACATTTTGAATTTAATATGAAAATTCATTCTCTCTTATCTCAGCTTCAAAATGTATCTTTCTTTTTAATAATAATATAACAGGGCTGGGATTTAGCTCAGATGGTAGAGCGCTGCGCTGCAGTCTCTGAGGTACTGAGTTCAATTCCCAGCACCGCAAAAAATGGGAGAAGGACGTGGCAATCCACTCCCAAGGCAATCCCGAAACAGTCAGCCATTGAAAACCCTATGAGGGTCGCTATGAGTCGGACACTGACTCGTCGGCACCTAACAACAACAACAACAATATAACAATGACAATATCCATACCATGCTGGCATTCAATCCTGTCTGATCTCGGAAGCTAGGAAGTATCTGGCCTAATCACTTGCTAGATGGGAAACCACCTGGAAATAGCGGGTACTGTAGGCTTGAGAGAAGTACACGGCAGCCCACACCTGAAACAATCAGCCATCAAAAACCCAATGAATAGCACAGAAGCACTGACAATAGTGCCAGGCATGGCACAGTATCAGGGAGTATGTCATTCCATTGTACATAAGGTCTCTATGAGTTGGACTCAACATGATGGCACCTAACAACATCCCCCACATGTCTGTTTGCCATACTGTGGAGGCTTGTGTGTTTCCGTGATGCTGAAAGCTAAGCTACCAGTACTACAGATGACAGCAATGTCACAGGTTCCAGTTGAGCTACTAGACTAAGACTGACTAGGGAGGAGGACCTGGCAGCCCACTCCTGAAACAACTAGCTATTGAAAACCCTATTCACACAATTTAAATGAGAAGGAACAACTGTAAACACCCATTAATAATGGGAATGTATGTACTATGAATCTAGGAAAATTGGCAATCCTCAAAAGGAAAATGGACCACATAAACATTGACATGTTAGGAATCAGTGACCTAAAATGGACTGACATGAACCAATTTGAATCAGATAATCATATGGTCTACTATGCTGGGAATGACAAGTTAAAGAGAAATGGGAGCATATTCATCATCAAAAAAGATATCTCAAGATCTGTCCTGAAGTATAATGCTGTCAGTAATGAAATAACACCCATACGCCTACAAGAAAGGTCAGTTAATGTAACTTTTTCAAATTTATGCACCTACCACTAATGCCACAAATGAAAACTGGGAAGATTTTTACCTGTTCTTGTAATATGAATTAGATTGAACATGCAGTCTGGATGTACTGATAATTACTGGTGACTGGAATGCAAAAGTTGGAAACAAAGAAGGTTCAGTAGTTGGAACATATGATCTTGGTGACAGAAATGATGCTGGAGATTGCCTGATAGAATTTTGTCAGACCAATAACCTTTTCATTACAAATACATTATTTTATCAACATAAATGGTAATCATACACATGGAGTTAAAACCAGATGGAACATTTAGGAACCAAATCAACTATAGAAAAGCTCACAATCAGGAATCAGAATATGACCACATGCTAACTGTGGATCAGACCATCAACTGCTCATATGCAGGTTCAAAGTGAAACTGAAGAAAATTAGAACAAGTGTACAAGAACAAAGGTTTGACCTTGAGTATATCCCACCTGAGTTCAGAGACCACCTCAAGAACAGGTTTGATGCATGAGATACTAATGATAGAAGACCAGATAAGTTGTAGCATGACATCAAAGATATTATTCATGAGGAAAATAAAAGATTATTGAAAAGACAGGGAATAAAAGAAAAGCCCAAATTACATGTCAAAAGAGACATGTAATTTGAAATTTGCTCTTGAATGTCAAGCAGCTAAAGTAAAAAGAAGACATGATGATGTGAAAGAACTGAACAAAGATTTCAAAGAGTAGCTCAAGAAGACACCATCAAATATTATAATGACATGTGCAAAGCTGGAGACAGGAAGCCAAAAGGGAACAACACAGTGTTTCTCAGGCTTAAAGAATTGAAGAAAAAATTTAAGCCTCGAATGGCAAAAGTGAAGGATTCAGCAGGGAAAATATTAAACAATGCAGGAAACATCAAAAGAAGATAGAAGGAATACACAGAGTCTTTATACTAAGGGAATTGGTACGTGACCAACATCCCAAGAGGTTACATATGATCAGGAACTGAAGGAAGAAAAGAAAGCTGCCTAGAAGAAATTGGTGAAACACAAAGTTCCAGGAATTGATAGGATACCAATAGAGATGTTTCAACAAACAGATGCTGCATTGGAAGTGCTCACTTGCTTATGCCAAGAGATTTGGAAAACAGCTACCTGGTCAGCTGACTGCAAGAGATCCATATTCATGCCTATTCCCAAGAAAGAGAATCCAACCAAACTTGGAAACTATCAAATGATATTATTAATATCACACACAAGCAAAATTCTGTTAAAGATCACTCAGAAGCGACTGCAGCAGTACATAGACAAGGAACTGCCAGAAAATCAAGCCAGATTTGGAAGAGGACATGGAACCAGGGACATCACTGCTAATGTCAGATGGGTATTAGCCAAAAGAAGAGAAAACAGGAAGGTATCTATGTTTTATCAACTATGCAAAGGCACTTGTGTGGATCTTAACAAGTGGATAACACTGCAAAGAATGGGAATAGCAGAGCACCTAATTGACCTCATGAGGAATCTCTACATAGACCAGGAAGTAGTTGTTTAGACAGAACAAGAAAAAGAAAACACTGACTGTTTTAAAGTTGAGAAATGTGTGAGTCAGGATTGTATCCCTTCACAGTACCTCTTTAATCCCCATGCTGAACAAATAATCAAAGAAGGTGGACTTAATGAAAAAAATTCAGCATCATGACTGGAGGTAGGCTCATTAACAACCTTCATTATGCAGATGACACAAATTTGCTTGCTGAAAGTGATGAAAATTTGAAACATTTACTGATAAAGACCAAAGAACACAGCCTTCAGTATGGACTGCACCTCAACATCAAGGAAACAAAAATCCTTACAACTGGGTCAGTAAGCAACTTTATGATAAATGGTGAAAAGATTGAGATTGTCAATAATTTTGTTTTACTTGGTTCTATATTCAACACTCATGGAAACAGCAGTCAAGAAATCAAAAGATTTATTGCACTGTGAAAAGCTGTGGCAAAAGACCTCTTTAAAGTGTTGAAAAGTAAAGATGTCACATTGAAGATGAAGGTGCACCTGACTCATGCCATGGTATTTTTCAGTTTTAGCATATGTGAAGGCTGGACATTGAATAATGGATGCTTTTGAATTATGCTGGAGATGAACATTGAATATAAATAATATGGACTGCAAAATGAGCCAACAAATCTGTCCTTGAAGAAGTACAACCAGGATGTTTCTTGGAAACAAGGATGGCTAGACTGCATCTTACATACTTTGGACATGTATTCTGAAGGGACCAATCCCTGGAGAAGGACATCATGTTTGTGAGAGTGGCAGGTTGATGAATAAAAAGGAAAACCCACAATTAGATGGATTGACACAGTTTCTACAACTTGCAACAATGGACTTAAACATAAGTGAGATTGTGTGCCTGGCACAGAGTTGGAGAGTGTTTCCTTCTCTAGTACATAGAATCACTGTGAGTTGGACCCAACTTGATGGAGCCTAACAACATCAACAGTATAATAATAATAATAATAATAATATAATAATAATAATAATAATAATAATATCAGTTGCTAAGATGTCCTGAGCACTATCCTTAATACTTAATATATGCTATCCCATCATCTTCATTTTCAGATGACTACAATGAAACAGAAAATCTGTTAATTTGATTATCCAAGATTATGAGGCTAGTAAGTTAATAAACTGCCCCAGGAGCTATGTTCTCAACCATAATAACTGTGACACCTAGGTTCATAAGTCCATCTATGCTAATTCTGTAGGTCTTATTTTCATTATTTCTTACCTGATAGAGTAAAATACCCTCCTAATTGGTCCTCTTAGCTCAGTTGGTAGAGTGCTGCTCTCTACTCTCTAGGGCCTGGGTTTGATCCCCATCACAGCAAAAACACAGAAGGACTTGGCCATCTACTTAAGGAAGAAATCTTGAAACAATCAGCCATTGAAAACCCTATGAGAGTCATTATGAATTGTTCCTGACTCCATGGCACCTAACAACAGTAATAATAATTAGTCCTCTGAACTCTAATTTCTTCTCTCTCTATTTTGTTTTCCACATGGCTGCCAGGGTTGTCTTTCTAGGGATAGCTTATTAAAATTTTTCACGTTTTTTTACTTTTGTTGCCTCTGAGTTGTCCTTCCCCTAGTGTTTCCACCTGGACAGCACCACCTCGAAGACTGTTCAAATGTAAGCTTCAGGGCCCCTCATTAGATTATGTGCTGCTTCTTTTTTGCTCCCATGACACTTTATGCATATTTTTATTACCACATATGTTATATTGCTGCATTAAACTTGTTGTCATACCTATTTTACTAATCTACAAAACTCTGTTTTGTGTGTGTTTTCTTAGCACCAAATACATTGCCTAGCATACAGTATGCATTTAATGTGCTTTTTATACATGTTAGGACAAAAAGAGTGAAGGAATAAACTGAATTCTGAAAATATAAAACAATGACCTTGATATTAAATCTGACAAAATTTCAGAAAGATTAAGTACATGTTTCTAAATATTTAAAATGTTGTTGTTGTTGTTGTTGTTTGCCAGGTCCTTCTCCCAAGCCTACAGCTTCTGGTGTTCCCAGGCGGTCTCCCATCCAGGTACTAACCAGGCCTGACCCTGCTTAGCTTCCCAGATCTGATGGGATTAGATGCCATAGGGCTACAGCTGCAGGCATTTAAAAATATAAATACTAATTATTGGGATAAAACATGAATTTATTAAAATAAGGATAGCACATGGTGACATCATATACTTTTTTTGATAGAGTAAATAGTTTCATAGGGCTATGAAATGAGTAGAGAGTGAATTCAAATTTCTACAAGGCATTTTGCCAAGACTATTGATTTTCATTATAAGTACTAACAGAGAAAGCTTGATGAAATAATAATGCTGGTAGGCAAATTCATAGCTGCTTCAATTCTCTGCCCTATGAAAATTTTGATTTCTAGGGCTTTTGGTTTTTTTTATTATTTTTTTTTATTTTTTTACCATTTTAGGATATCTTTTGTTTTTGTTGTTCAGTGCCATCAAGTCGAGTCCAACTCACAGCAACTCTATATATGAGAGAATGAAACACTCCTTGACACTGTGCCATGCCTGACACTATGTCAGTGCTTCTCTGTATTCTTGGGGTTTTGATGGCTGATTGTTTTTCAGGAGTGGGCTGCCATGTCCTGCTCCCATTTTTGCAGTGCTGGGAATTGAACCCAGGGCCTCACAAAGCACAAAGCAGTGCTCTATTAACTGAGTAAATCCAAGCGCAGGATAACTTTACTTTCATTTTATTCTGATTTTGATGTTATACATATTTGTCAGTAATTAATAGTTATAGAAGACAAATAAAGCTTTAACAAATTTGTGGAGTGACAGCTATAGATGGGTGTACAATACTGCAAAGAGCTAAGATTTTTGAATAAGCCACAATTACGTTTCAATGTCACTGTGACAGGTACTGGTTTTATAACTTTGGGATCCTTAATCAGACTTTAGCTGTTCTTATCTGTCAAAAAGGAAAAATATCTGATTCATAGGTCTGTTCTGGTTATCATTAGATAAAACTAGTAATGACTGAGAAATAGACTCATTAATTATTAAGGATTATGATTTTAAAGAATCATGATCTTTAAAAAATGTTCAGTTAGTCCTGAAACTAATAATATATAAATAGGGTAATTGTTAATTCCTGTATTTTAGCTTGAATATTAACTGTAATGTGGTGCTTTGATTTATTCACTATTTATATAATATCAGGCATTTTAATTGAATCCAGATTCATTATGAGTCAACAGCATGGCATGATTGACATGTAGGAAAATAACAACTTTAATTTTAGCCTATACAAACAGAAATTGGCATGTAGAACAATTTGTGAGAAATCACTACCATCCATTTAAATTAGTCCACCGTTGGCATGTAATGTTGCATGATGTGTACTGGAGGAGAGTGACTGGAAACTAGGTAATTGGGGGCCATTCAAAGATACAGTTTTAGGCCAGGTGTGGGGGCACATGCTTATAATCCCAGAAATTCAGGAGGCAGAGGTAGGAGGATCACAGGTTCGACACCAGAGACAGCCTGCATAACTTAGTGAAACTCTGTCTCAAGATAGAAATTTAAAAAAAAAAAAAAAAAAAACAGAGAGAGATCCTTGGAGTGCAGCTCAATGATACAGCACTTGGAAAGTATGCATGAGGCCATAGGTTCAGCCCCTAGTATAGAGGAAAAAAAAAAAAAAAAAGAGAGATGCTGATTTAATACTATCCAAGGTAGAGTTTGGAAAAAGCATGATAGCTCTTTTACCATTTAAAAAAGTTCCTTGTATAAACTAAGTACTAACCTTATTTGGTGGGATCTGAAAATACTAAAGATCAACATTTAAAGGAAGAAAATTTTGCTCAATACAAAAAAAACTTTCTTACATTTAGGGATTTTCAAACATTGAATGGCCTATTTTGTACCAGGGATTTCCTCATCACCTTGCCCCTATGAAGGTTCTGAGATTGTAAAATCACCAGTCAGGCGATCATAGAAGTTTATTGCACTGAGTTGGAAGTGAAATCAATGAGCTCTAAGACCTAACATACTTTGAGACCCTATAAAATTTTGTGGCCTTGTAGTAAATGTATATTTTTTCTTTAACTTCCTTGTACATTAAAAAAAAAAACATATATTAGGGTATACATTACATATCTCTAAGAAGTACTTTTAGGTCAGTAAAAAATATTGCCCTGAGTATATAAAGTTTTGGTTTGATTTAAAGCTCTGTCTTGTGCTAGTTTTATTAACCTCTTTGAATTTAGTTTCTCATTTGACAAAAAGAAAAAAAAACTTAGATATCTGGAATGATTAAATACAATAGGGTATTTTAATGAGTATTTCTGGCAAGAATTAGCCCTTGCTACAGATCTATTTTGCTTTTATCCTAGGTGTTGTGGGTATATAAGAAAATTAAATTATAACATTGGAGTCAATGCTCTGCCAGATGATTCCCTGGCAGTTTGCAAATCAAAAACAGTCTGTCACATTGATTTTAATACCAGGTGTGCATCTGCAGACAGCTTTGTTTTCATAGCTAATATTTTTGGCTTGGACAGAGAATCTGAATTCTCAGCTTATTTGGGAACTGACATGCCACTGACATTGGCTGCCTAAATCATGGTCAAAGGCCACATTTTCACCTCTCATCCCAGCCTACAGAGTGAAAACTGAGAAAGTTGGCAGATTAAATCAAGGCAAAAGCAGTGGAGGGATTGTACAGGGTTGTTGCTCTCATTCAAGGGCAGGTGTTGCTTAGGTAACTGCTCTACTGCTGTCATGTGCTGTGACAGAGTCTCTGGCAGTAGTAACAGCACTGTGCAAACTCAGATCCCTGACAGGCTTGAAATGAAGACATCTGTTTTCCCTGGGAAAGTGTGAGACAATGTGGTTAATGCAGAGGCATATTTAAGCCTAAACCGTAAACATACTGGAGCTTACTCAAAAATATTCATGATAATAGGCAATTGTTTTATTGTCTTTCATATATATATATATATATATATATATATATATATGAATTTGAGAAAGATCAATGACTTTAGGGGAATTATTTTATTTTTCCCAAGGTTTAGATGTTAGGAAGAATAAGCTATTCAAAAGCTGAGTCATGGGTCAAAGGAGTGAAAATAAAGGCCCTTGTGTCATTTGGGTAATAATCAGAAGTTGTTGTTGTTGTTGTTAGGTGCCTTCGAGTCAGTACCCAACTCATAGCGACCCTCATAGGGTTTTCAATGGCTGGCTGTTTTGGGATTGCCTTGGGAGTGGATTGCCAGGCCTGTCTCCCATATTTGCAGTGCTGGGAATTGAACTTGGGTCCTCAGAGACTGCAGTGCAGTGCTCTACCAAATGAGCTAAATCCCAGCCCCAATCAGAAGTTAGTGACATGTTTTTAAAGCCCAAGGTTATGCATAATTCCTGATTGAGCTTGAAGAGGCTGTTAATTGATCTGCTCGCCCATCTTCTCTGTCAGCTAGAGCTAATGTAGTCTGCATGTTAGATTGTCATTGTGATTATGAGATAAAGTATGAGGGCAAGGAGGATGCCTGGCGCACATGATTCCTGGCACCCCATGATCTCAGAAAGGCAAGATTCTTTCTCTCTGTAATTCTGTACTTTGGCTGAAAAAGGACTTTTGCCCTGGGGGCATGGTGATGCCTCCACCTATCAGTGCATCTCAAGGTTATGGGAACACTAGAAGATCCAACCCTGATTGACAAGGCCTAGAAGCCAACATGTAGTTGACAGTTCCCTAATGGACTGTTGTTAGAGAAAAGGGAAAGTGAGACTGAGCAATTAAACTGCAAATATCCACTGTAATCTTTTCTTTAAAATCTCAATCTTTTCTTCTACTATTCAAATCCCTTACTTTTTATATCTTTCATTTTTAAAGTGTACAATTTGTAAGAATTTCTTGTGTTGAAATAGATCAGTCTCAGAGATGTACACTTTCTTGGGGACCTTAAATAATGCTTATTTCTTTTTTATTTTCAGTATATGAACAGAGTCCATATTGTATTTTTCCTCTTTATTCATTGTTAGATATTTCCAAACAGACGAGCTGTATGAATTGCCTGAAGCTCATTTTCCATTCTGTTGGTTTCAGTTCCATTGTTCTTTTCACACTGAGTACTGAACCAGAAATTAATGTATACAGCTGCTCATGCATTTCAGAATAGTCCAAATAATGTATATATGTGGAAGTTTCTTCTATTTTTACTTATCTCTTTTTGAAATTTTGAACAGATAAAAATTTGAATCCCCAGACAACCTCACAGTATATTGCTAGTGAAGGTCTTACTCTGTAGTTCCTCCCTTACCTCTACAGATGCAGTCCTTGAAGGGGCTACAGTTACCATAATGCAGAACTTCTCTGACTCCACCTCTACCAATATCTCCTCCTGAATCATCTCTGCCAAACCTGATTTTTGTCAAGCAGTTGCTTTCTGAAATCCTAATTTCTGGGAAGATGGATCTCAAGAGGAGCCCTGAAGCATAGAACAGAGTCAGTTTCAAGAACCACACTCCCAGGAGACAATGATTAGCACCTCATTTGCTGTGTGCTGATCTAAGACCAGACAGCAGGGGTGGATTAAAGGCCTTCTATTTAGAGAGCTGCCTCACTGCTCAGTAAACAATCCAAAGTTAGAAAGTTTAAATCTGTTTCTTTTTGGCCGGGCAATGGGGAGTGAAAATGACTCTTGATGTGTTGTTGCATTACTTAACTTTTAACCTTTTGAGTGAGGGATTTGGGTAGTCACAATAAGAGCAACTAGAACCATTGTACTTTAAATCTGAAGACAAATCTTCACATAGTTTTTAGTTACTAACAGTTGAGTATTTAATGATATTGATGATCTGTTGTTGTTTTTGTTAGGTGCCGTCGAGTCGGTATCCGACTCATAGCGACCCTCATAGGGTTTTCAATGGCTGACTGTTTCGGGATTGCCTTGGGAGTGGATTGCCAGGTCCTTCTCCCATTTTTGCGGTGCTGGGAATTGAACTCGGGACCTCAGAGACTGCAGCGCTGCACTCTACCCACTGAGCTAAATCCCAGCCCCATTGATGATCTATATGTAGCTTATTCTATAGAATATGGAAAATTGTGGAAGTTTTAAAAATTTTCTTTAAATGAAGTTAAGCACCTAGATGCCATGATATTTTCAGTTGTATCATGTAGTTGTGAAAGTTGAACAGTGACTAAGGGAGACAGGCAAGGTACTGATGCTTTCAAATTATGGTGCTGGAGATGAATATTGAATATGCCATGGACTGCCACAAGAACCAACAGATCTCTCCTAGAAGAAGTGCAACCAGAGTGCTCCTTAGAAGCAAGGATGGCTAGACTGCATTTTATGTATTTTGGGCATGTAGTGAGGAGAGATCAATCCCTGGAGAAGGACATCATGTTTGCGAGAGTGGCAGGCCAACAAGGGGGACCCTAAAATAGATGGACTGACACCATGGAAGCAACAATGGCCTTAAACACAAGAAAGATCATGTGCATAGCACAGTGTCGGGGAGTATTTTGTCCTGTTGTACATAGAGTGGCTATGAGTAGGACCCAATTTGACAGGACCTGACAACAACAAGAACCTAGATGATAGATTTTACTTAGAGGTGATTTTTCAGCATTTTTGTTCATTTAATGATTTCTTATCTCTAGACATGAAATAATTTAAAATATTTCCATCTAAGTCTGGCATGTGTGTGTGTACATGCATGCATGTGGGTGTATGTGTGTGTGTGTGTACTTTTGAATTCTTAATTTCTGCTAATTTCTAATTTTTTCTTCTATTATAACCTTAATAATTCATCTTTTAATGGAGTACTTCAAATTGGAGTACTTGGAGTACACATACTTTGCAAATGCTCTACCACTGGGCTGCACCCTCATCCTATTTTTTATTTTTTATTTTAAGTCAGGATCTTGCTAAGTTATACTGCATCTGGCTTCAAACTCATAATCCTCCTCAATCACTAGGATTGCAGGTGTGTGCTCCCATGCCCAGTCATCCCTTTAATTTTAATGTCTCTTATGTTTTTAATATTTCATCTTGCTGGAAGTTAACTTTTATTCTTTGAAAAAAACTTTATTTTGGAATAATTTTGATTTGTAGAAAATTTGTAAAGATAGCTCAGGGTTTCTATATTCCCTTTTCCTATCTTCCTTTACTGGATGACCATTCTTAATAGACTACATAACCACAGAATATTTGTCAAAACTAAGATGTCAAAATTGACATCATAATATTAAGTAAACTGCAGACTTTATTATACCAGGTGTTCTGTTAATTTTTTTTCTATTTCAGGATCTAATGCAGAATATAAATTGTGCATTTAGTTTTCATGTCTCCTTTCTTTCTTCTGATCTGTGACAAGTTTTGAGTCATTGCTTCTCAAAATGTTGACAGTTTTAAAGATTACCAGTAAAAAAACCCTCAGTTTGGGTCTGGCTGATGTTTTCTTATGACAGGCTGCACTATAGGTTTCTACAGAGGACACCACATAGATGAAGCACCCCTATCTCATCACATCAGGGGCTACGTGATATCCATATGGACCACTAATATTTAACTTGATTATGTAGTTAAAGTGATGTGTGGTGAACTTCTCTACTGCACAGTTAAGTTCTTTCCCCTTCCCATTCTTTATTCTTAAGAAGTGAGTCACTAAAGCCAGTTAATATTTAACAAGAGGGTAGTTAAGCTTCACCTCCAAAAGGGGTTATGTTGTTGTTGTTAGGTGCCATTGAGTCGAGGCTCATAGTGACCCTACGTAC